>CAUYQV010153707.1:0-30537 GCA_963574575.1 Galagoides demidoff
ATCCTTGGCAGTGTAATATAATATTTAGAGGGACTGTGCAGGCTGATATTTTGTCTGTGGCTTATTTGGTTATTTAGTGGTACAGGGACTCTGGGTACTAATTTAGTTCTTCACAAAGAAAATAACTTCATAAAGAAACAGTCTGAGCTAACAATTAAACAAAGATCTTTTTTTTTTCCCCTTGAGATAGAATCTTACTTTCTTGCCCCCATTAGAGTGCTATGGCATCATAGCTCACAGCAACCTCAAACTCTTGCCTCAGCCTCCCAAGTAGCTGAGACTATAGGAGCCTGCCACAACACCTGGCTATTTTTTAAAAAAAACTTTTTTTTAGAGTTTGGCTGGGGCTTGGTTTGAACCCGCCACCTCCTGGCATATGGGGCCAGAGCCCTACTCCTTTGAGCCACAAGCACCACCCCACCTGGCTATTTTTTATTAGAGCTGGAGGGTCTTGCTCTGGCTGGTCTTGAACTCGTGAGTTCAAGCTATCCAACCACCTTGGCCTCCCAGAATACTAGGATTACAAGTGTGAGCCACTGTGCCTGGCCAAAGATTATTCTTCATCAGTATAAAACCATACTCATGTAAAAAAAAGGTAGCTAAGAACATTCTTTATTAGTATAAAATTATGTGATCTATAATTTTTTGAGACAGAGTCTCAAACTGTCACTCTGGGTAGAGCGCTGTGGTGTCACAGCTTACAGCAACCCCAAACTCTTCGGTTTAAGCAATTCTTTTATCTCAGCTTCCTAAGTTGCTGGGACTACAGGCGTATACCACAATACCTGGCTATTTTTTGGTTGTAGTCATCATTATTGTTTGGTAGGCCCAGGCTGGATTTGAGCCCACCAGCTCCGGTGTACATGGTTGGCACCCTAGCCACTGAGCTACAAGCACCGAGCCTGATCTATATACATTTTTATAGTTGAAAGAATCTTATTTTGTGGATGAAGAAAATGAAATCTGTCAAGGTGAGGTAACTTCCTGAGGATCATAGAGTTTGTTAATTGCAGATGGGGCCAGACAAGTCAGTGCGCTTTCTGTAAGGATGTTCTATTAATGTTTACTTAAACAAAAAGTACAGCCATCAGCTGCATTTGTATTAACAGGTATTGAAATAGGGAGAAGTGAAGAGAAGTGTCTCCGGCAGGGCCACACCCAGGGCACCTGTCTGTGGCCATTAGTTGTGCTGGGAAGGGTTTCAGTGGCAGAGTTAATGACAGGAGAGAGCCTAGTTCATGTACACGGCACAAGATAACACTCCAGAAATATGGACAAGAAACCGTAGCAGTTGGTTTCCCTGCCGTGTCCAGGGTCTGATATGTTTCAGATTACCAGTATTATTGGAATTAACTCCAAAGGCACAAGGGGATGGAAAACAGATGGTTTAGCCCCACTTTGCACCACACACATTCCCTTAGGATAGCCTTCTATTAGAAAGATTAAAGAGTAGAATGTAGAATGTCCATAGACAGAATTATGAATCAGTGCCTTTCAACTCTTTACCTATTGACATATAAAATAACCAGAAATTATGGGAGTTACATGTACCACGTTACCAGCAACCTTCTTCCACTATCCACCCTATACTATTCCCACTCCTTTCTCCTCCCTACTATACCCACACCATTCTATATTCCATACCCTGTTTATTTTTTTTGTAGAGACAGTCTCATTTTGTTGCCCTTGGTAGAGTGCCCTGGTGTCACAGCTCACAGCAACCTCCAGCTCTTGGGCTTAGGCAATTCTCTTGCCTGAGCCTCCTGAGTAGCTGGGATTACAGGTGCCCCGCACAACACCTGGCTATTTTTTAACCCACTCTGTATTTCCTCCTCCATCCACCCGCACTGTGTAACAACACTGCTCATTTGCAGGTCAACACACCCCGCTTCCATTGTGTCCTACCCAAAGGGGATTGTTTTTCAATCATTATGGGGAGAATGACTTTTTAAAATGGAAATCCATTCAAAAGCCTTTTTAAGAATAATCCCACTGTTTATTTTCAGTATTTAGACACTCAAGTAAATACCCTTTCCCTGTGGTTTCAGACATTCTGAAAGTAGGCCCAAGATAACCAGTGTACTTTTGGGAACATAGAGGGGGTGGTCAGTGTCACAGAATGACTTCTGGTTATTTAAGAAATCCTTACTGAGCAGGCTGCGGTGGCTCACCCCTGTAATCATCACACTCTGGCAGGCCAAGGCAAATGGATTACCTGAGCCCACAGGTTTGAGACCAGACTGAGCAAGAGCAAGACCCCATCTCTAAAAATACCGGCGTTGTGGTGGGCACCTATAGTCCCAGCTACTCAGGAGGCTGAGGCAAGACCATTGCTTGAACCCAGGAGTAGTTTGAGGTTGCTGTGAGCTGTGATGCCACAGTACTCTACTGAGGGCAACATAGTGAGATTCTGTCTCAAAGACAAAAGGAATACTAAGCATGTCCAGGCAATTCATTCAAGTAGGGGTATGAATTAGAATAAGACATGATTGGTTCCTGCTTTCTTTGCTTACCATCTAACAAAGGATCTAGATAAGGTCTGGAAAGGGCTACTCTGAGAGTCAGTGTGGGCATATTATCTATAAAAGAAGAGAGGCAAGGTCATCAGGACTCTCTGGAGAAGCCCTCAACCAAGTGCGTATGGAGGTCTTTGTGACTCTATGAAGACCAGCTGTGTGTGGAAAGCCCTTGGAGTGTGGAGCGCGGTGGCCGTGTAGTGCTCAGAATGGAGGGCCATGGTCGGGAGCAAAGACAAGCCACAGACACGGGGACACTACAAGTGACTGGGTAAAGAGGCTGGAAAAACTCCATCCTGGTCACATTTGTTCAGGTCATTCCCAATTGGTTTCCTGAAAGTCCTACCTAGTCTAAGGATAGAAGTATTTCCTTTTAGAATGAATTGTCAGTTTTTCAACTTGAGTGATTTCACATAAAAGTACAGATTTCTGGGCTTTAACAATTGGAAGACCTGCCAGTGCTCCCTTTACTTCCCACATGGTAGCAATTTGAGTGAGCTGCATAGCAGCAGCCGGTAGGGAGCTGGTTTCTCTAGTCCCCACTCACACTCTCTGGTCACACCCTGTGTGAGGTCTCACCTGAGCCTACATCACCCCCTACTACTTAAAATTCTATGTTTAATAAAACACTAATGTAGGTACTATTGTGAAGGGATTTTGCAGATGCGGTTAGAATTCTAAGACAATTGATGTTAAGATACAAAGGTCACTGTCTGGGCATGGTGGCTCATGCCTATAATCCTAGCACTCTGGGAGGCTGAGGCAGGTGGATTGCTTGGCTCAGGAGTTCAGAAACTACCTGAGCAAGAGCAAGATCCTGTCTCTGCTAAAAATAGAAAAACTCACTGGGGGTGTAGGGTGTTGTGGAGGGAGCCTATAGTCCCAGCTACTTGGGGGGCTAAGGCAAGGGAATTGCTTGAGCCCAGGAGTAGTTTGAAGTTGTTGTGAGTTGTGATGCCACAGCACTCTACCAAGGGCAACAAAGTGAGACTCTGTATCAAAAAACAAAGATGCAGAAACCACTCAAGTGAGCCCGATCAAATTGCATGAGCATGAGAAGGTCTTGATGTACCTTTGCTGCTTTGTGGGTGGAGGGGCACAAGTGAGAAGGAAGTCACGTGACCACTAGGGGCAGGAATCAGCCTTGGTTCACTCTGCTTCACCTACCCCACTCTATATTCCCTTCGCCCAGTCCCACAACTTAAGGAACTGGCTTCTGCCAACAACCTGAATGGTCTTGGAAGTGGCTGCTTCCCAGAGTCTTCAGATTAGAGCCCAGCCAGCCGTAAGCAGAGCCCAGTCAATGCCAACTCCAGGCCTATGGATGATAAATGAGTGTTATTTTAAGCTACTAAATTTGTGATAATTTGTTATTTGGCAATACAAAAAGAATGCATACATGTTGTGGAATCAGACAAATATTGGTTTGCAATCAGGACCTGGCCCTTGTTATCTGTATGATCTAAGGAAAGTTCCTTACACTTCTTTCCTCATCAGTAAAATAGATACATAAATATAACCCACCCATAAAGTTATTGTGAATGTTAACTGGGAGAACAGATTGTAGAACACTTAGCTTAGCACAGAGTTAAGTGCTCAGTAAATAAATTAGCTCCTAACGAACATTGCAACTTTCTGAATATCTTCAGTAACAGCAGACCTTTTTTTTTTTTTTTGAAAAAATCTTGAATAGGAACTCAGGTGGGGCAAGTATCAAACCTCTTTTATGTTGTCATAGAGACCAAACCTGTTGATCAAAATACCTTGTCCATGTTTCCCTGTCGGGGCATTTTTATCTGCTGCAAAGACCCTAAGTATAGGAGGCACCTGTGAGAAATACCTTGGCAATAAGGGATTGGGGAAGGGATTGAATATCATTGGCTCTCGTCAGTGAGATGCATGAGAGCATGAAGCCATGTACATCATTGATCAGCAGTCTCCATGCCTGTGGGGCAGGCAGCAATGGGATCAGAAGTTAGCCAGGGCTCCTCTTTGGCTCTGCTTCTTGCTTGGAGGACGCCTGATGAATGCTCCCTACTAAGACTGCTGCTGAGAGATTGCTGCTGAGATGCTTACTCCTACTAACATTGACCGTGTGACTTCTAAGGTGCTCAGCACCTGAGACCTGAACAAGACCTACCCTGAGGAAGTTGGCTTAGTGGTCCGCATCCAGACAGCTTCATGGGCCGGACCGGAGACCTAGCTTGGATGAGGCCCTGAGTCGGACCCGAGACACGGTGTCCAGAGCTCTGACACCTAAGGTCATGCACTACTTATAGAAGGAAAAATCCATACCTCGAGAAGGGCGGCAAACCTGGGTTCCCATTGTTGGTTCTGTAAAGAGCCAAGGCATCCTGAGAACATCCTTCTATTGTTCTGGGTCTTGTTTTTCCTCATGTGTCCAATGAATGCAAGCTCTCGAAGGTTCCCAGGATCCTCTGTACTCTCTCTGGGAAGTTCTAAGTGAAAGGTAGGAAGAGGAACTGCAGGCACTAGCGAAGCAACTCGTGTCTTTGCATTCTTACAGGTTATGGGCACTGGAAAGAGGTAGAGTGAACGGCAGAGTAGTCTATCTATCAAAAAGACCACTCCCGCAGCATCTGCCAAGCAGCCATTAAGTTAGCTTCTCATGACGCTGTACATGGTAATAATTACTTCCAGAATTAGAAGAGAATGAAGGCAAGATTATTATTAATACCCACATCTCATTACTGGGTATATTCCTCTAAACATTATGAAATCCATCTTTGCAATAATCAGTCCTCAGCAACTCTCACCAGGTGTTATTTCAGTTAAAGCACAGTGATGAAAAATGCCAACTCTAGCACTGGGGAAAAGCTTTGTGGATGAGAACATTGGCATTTGGGAACATTTATGCTGCTTTCCAAATCTGAATGATTGCTGGTGTTCATGTTTATTCAGCAAAGTTCCTTGGAGACCTGTTTGAAAGGGTACATCCTCCCTGGATAGAGAAGACAAGTTGCTCTGCTCCCTGGGACAAAAAGAGGGGTAAAGACAGAGTTATCAGACACCTCAACTCTCCACTGCCTGAGACCTGCCTGCTGGGAGCTTATTAACGGAGAACTCACAGAGAAGATGGGAAATAGGTTTTGTCTTCAAAATAACTAATGGCTGTGTGCCCTTGGGCAAGTTGCTTGACCTCTCTGAACTGCCTGTGTGAAGTGGACATAAAAGAAAAGGAAGCATTTCTTTTTAAAATTTCTCTGTATGATTAGAGTGGAAAGAAATTTACCTATATAATTTTCTAACTCTAAATGAATCCCATTGTTGGAGTTGATGAGAAATCCATTATGAGTTGTTACTGAATGGGAGAGAGGTGAGGGCATCAGGCAAAAATCTTGTGGGGCTAATGTAGTCTGGAAAATATGGGGCAGGACCACTGTTCTTCAGCCTGTTAAGGTGGCCACTGAGGTGTTCATTGTGCACACCTTGTCTGCTCATGGAAGCATCCACACGTCTAGGCCCAGCCTGGCCCCTGGTACCTTCGGCACAGCTTTTGATACCATAGAACATGGGAGCAGGAGCCTGGCAGCTATGCTCGCTAACTCCACATCCCACTGCTCCTGGGGGTTGATTTCAGACTCCTTACACTCATAAAACCTGCCATTGTGCCATCCCCCCATCACCTTTATCTATCTATCTATCTACCTACTTACAGGGTCTCACTCTGTCACCCAGGCTGAAGTGTAGTGGTGTGATCATAGCTTACTGGCTTAGTGTAGCCTCAAACTCCTAGTATCAAGTGATCCACCCACCATAGACCCCTGTGTAGCTAAGATTATAGGCATGTGACACCACACTTGGCAAATTTTTAAATTTTTGGTAAAGATGGGATCTCACTATGTTGCCCAGGCTGGTCTCAGACTCCTGGCATTAAGTGATCCTCCTGCCTCAGCTTCCCAAAATGCTGGGATTACAGGTGTGAGCCATGGACTCCCCCACCCCAATCACCTTCAGATCTCAGGGAACCCCAGCTCTCTTCTCTGGTCACACTACTTCTTACTCCTCCAAACCTTGGAGATGTCTGAGACTCGTGTTTCTATGAACCTGCGCCAGGGACCAGAATGGACTTGAGCATGATGACAAATGTCAACAACCACTTAGTCTTCCAGAATGCAAGATGAACTGGTGAGACTCTGATGAACCGGTGAACATACATCTATCTGAAGGAGGAAGTAGCTATCACCTCCTAGAGACAGGCTTCACATGGAAATAGTCTTCCAGGGTTTCAGAAAAAGAACAAATCCATATATTTTTAGGATAAATCTGCTAACTTTAAAAGGTTAACATAATTAAATGATAAAAACATCAGGCAGGCCAAACAGACCATTGTCTGGAGATAGCCACTTTGTGGTTATATTAGTTTGCTAGGGCTGTAACAAGTGACAGAGATGAGGTGGCACAAGCAACAGAAAATTACTGTCTCACAATTCTGGAGGCTACAAGTTTGAAATCAAAGTGTAGGTAAGTTTGCTTCCTTCTAAGAACTGTGAAGAAAGGAGTTGTTCCAGGCTTTTCTCCTTGGCTTACCAATGACCATCTTCCTGTTTACGTGGCATCCTCCTGAATGTTCTCATCATCTACCCTCTGTGAAAGTTCATGTCCAAATTTCCCCTTTTTATAATGACACCAGTCATCAGCAGTCATATGGGATTAGAATCCACACTGAATGCCCCTGTCTTAATTTTACTAATTATATTCTGCAATGAATCTGTTTGCAAATATGAATACGTTCTTAAGTATTGGGGATTAGGACATCATGAATTTTAGGGAACACAATTCAACCCATTACAGTGGTCTCAACTCAGACTCTTAAAACAACTTATTTGTCCTCTTTCTCAATAGACGAACCAATCTCCAATATACAAAGAATTGGTTGTTGGGAAGGGAGAGTGGAGAGTAGATCAAAACGAAGGTGAAATCATTCGTTCTTTTGAGGTGAGGAGCCACAGCCCTTTCCTCAACCAGGCCATCAGCTCAGTGTCTTTTCTAGTACATAATAGAGTCTCCATAGATACTTGCTGAATTGGGATGACTTTGAGCAGATCAAGATAGGACAGGCAAAAAAGGACAGGAGGTGAACAGAGGCATTTAAAGATGCCCCTCAGAAGAGCTGCAGGAAGCCTTCCTTTAGAGTTAGAGAAGAAATCAGCCGGTTTGCAGTTAGGCATTCCTCTGGCTTCAAGGTAAAACTATATCAGGTTCTAACTTAGATAGAATCGGGGGCCAGGAATGTTGAGAAACTCAGTTTATCAACACTGACCAAAAACATTTACCATATAATTCATGATGAATTGTTAGTGCAATAAGCCTTCATGCTCCTTTTATTCTCATTCCAATGTTGCCAGAGTAGGTCATATTTTCTTATCTGATGAAGAACATGTAGACTTTGGAGAAAAACCTAGACTCACATCTGCCATTTCCCTTTATTTGCTGTGTGTCCTTGGCCAACGTAACAAGCATCTCTGAGCCTCAGATTTCTCATTTGTACAGAATAAGTGATGGAAATACTGTGTACCTGTTGACTAGGTTCTGATACACATCACAGGACAGAATGATAATACTTCCTACTTACTTAGAGTTAAGTCTTCCTATACAACTTTTGAATCAATTTGTTAATTTTGGGTTTTTTGTTTTTACCCCTGAGCTTTTTTATTATGAAGTATGGTAGTCATTTACCCTCCTGAACTCGGTTAAACACAAAAGAAGAAAAAAGCAATTAATTTACTGATGCAACTGGGAAACCGAGCATGGCTGGAGCGCCAATAATATAATCAGTCCCTTCTCTCTCTTTGCACCTTTCAGCTCAGTTAGACTTTGCATGACTTTATTCTCAGAAGCCTCTCCCTTTGTGGGGGTAAAAGGGTTGTCATTATCTCTATGCTCACAGCAGTCTTAAAGCTTTGACTTCAGAACGAGAGATAGTCTTTCGTTATGACTCTAAGTCTAGAATCACTTGCCCTTTCCTGAACTGTGGCCAGGAGGTGGTAGTACCCTGACTGGCTTAGCCTGAGACACCCCCAGGATGAGAAGGCACTGGGCTGGCTCTGACTCCTAAACCCATGCCATAGGTAAGAGTTGATGCCCACCCAGAAAGGAACATGGGATAACGGACTCTATAGCCAAGTAGCATAACAGAGGGCTCTGGCTCTCTTCAAATTTATTTATTAAATCATTGAAAAATTGTTCTGCCTTTGGTTATTTCAGCCTTATAAATAAATCTGACCGTGAACATTGACGTATTGACTGGACACACAAAATAAATTGAATAGATAGACTTAAAAGTGAGTGATGTTTTGCTTAAAACAGATGTTCATGTGCTCTCACACACATGTATACACACATACACACACGCGTGTGCGTACACACCTGGACCTTTTACTGTCTGTGTAGTTTTGTCCAGACACTGCACTAAGGCAATTCCTGTCTTTTCCTAAGATGTTGTAGACCATACCCAGTAGTTTGAGTTCAGAGACTGAATCCTGTTTTGAATTGTATGTAATACTGAAGTTGAGATTTTCCTGAGCCTTGCTCAGAAATGAACATATCAATAAGATTGAGAGAATTTTGACATGTCTAGGTCTTTGGGGCACCAAGTTGTGGGTGTGGAGAGACTACAGGAACTTGCATGAATGCTGGGAGTTCCTACTAGAATGAGAAAAAAAAAAAGCCCCCAAAATGAAAATATAATCTTCTGTTAGGCAAATCTTTATCTAGGCATGCGCAGTATTGGGGAGGAGGCTTCAGCAGGGCTGATGGATCTTCTCGGGAAAGGGCTCCTCCTCGTAAGGAAAGAACCCGGCACTGTGAGCTGCAGCTGGTGGCAGAGCCTTAGTTCTCTTTGTGCAGGACAAGACTTTCTTCCTGTTTGGCCTCCCCACAGTGAATATATAATATAAATCTTTCTGAGAGCAGAACAGCTGTAAGTAAAATGTATAATAAAACAGCAGGTGTTCCAGTGACATTGCTGGCACCTACGTGACAAAGTACAGAGAGCCATTCTCTGCTGCATGGTGTGTTCTAGGACCCTTGTTACAGGAGCCCCATGAAGCACAGGTGGTCCCCGAGAGGCCCATGGTACCTAGAGGAGCAGCAGTGGTCACTGGCAGAGCTGGGGAGCTGCCAGGGCGTTCTGGGAGTGTAACCATGTCCTCTGCAGAGCAGTGGTGGCCACTAGAGGGGGGCAAGCTCCCCAAAGCCTAGTCTCCCATGTGGAAAGCACAAGCCTGCCCTAAATCTTCCAATCTGGTATTTCCTCCCCCGACTCTAAAGTTATCTCTAATTATTTGACCGTTATTCTGAATATGATGAGGCTGACAGTCAAAAGGACACCTAAAGTAGAAAGATTTTACCCTCAGTCCTGAGGTAAAATGAACATCAGGGGTGTTTATACAAGTATGTATATACATGACTGATGTTTTTACACAGAAACACAAAAGGATGAACAAATTTATAGCAAAGATTAACGACCATTGTCTCTGATGGCTGTGATTATGAATAATTTTTCTTTTCATTTTTATATTTCTCTTTTTTGTGTGTGTGGGAAGGCTTATTTGCATTTTCTAAATTTGCTGTCATTAATTTGTTTTGCCTTTATGTTTAAAAAAATGAGACTCGGGGTGGTACCTGTGGCTCAAAGGAGTAGGGTACTGACCCCATATAGTGGAGGTGGCAGGTTCAAACCCAGCACTGGCCAAAATCTGCAAAAAAAAAAATGAGAGAGAGAGAGAGAAAGAGACTCATTTAGGGGAAAAAAACCCCATAAAGCTTTCTGTCCATTCTTCAGCTGCATCTCAGACTCTGACTCCTTGGTGGAACCTTTTCCCCTCCTACACTTCACTGTCAATTCTGAGGAACTTGGAAGCGCTGAGCTGTGGCAGGGCCACCACCTCTGCAGGCAGCGATTCAGCCCTCCCTCGACAAATGTTGGCTGTCTGTTGAATGTACCCAGCCTGGGGCCCTAAATTAGTCACGTAATGGTTCCAAGTCTTTTAATGCAATTAAATTTGATAACTTCTGGTTGAATGTTTAAATGCTATGCTGAGCTGTGGACCTTTCAATACACAAAGGTGCAGTTAATGGCCCCGGCAGGAGTGGCTGAAATAAATTAAAGTGCGAGCCCCCCTTCTTCATTTGTTCCACCCTGGTGTGCGCTGTTCCTGTCCCACCCCACTGCAATCTACATTATTTCTAACCCTTCTCTACATCTGGGTCCCTAAGCTTTATTGTCTAAAATTGCGAGGAGGACAGACAGGTGGCTCACCGTCACCCCTATAATGAATGGTAGGGAATTTAGACTCCATGGAATATGTAAAATAATCTATGAATGGAAGGAAATAATCAGAAATTTAATTTACATTTACTTTCACCTTAAAACAAAGAGAAAATGAGGTTTGGCAAGCATCTTATCTTGGCTGACACATCACGTTAGCCGACTGTGTATCAGAGGGTAATGTGCCTCGTGTGCAACTGGCAGTGTGCAAGGGTCCTAAGGAAAGAGGGTGATTGTAAATGGGGAGTTAACCGATGCCCTCAGTGCACTGGCTTTCAGTTTTCACACTCAGCATCGGTGGATGTGAGATTGTCTTATCTGGCTTTAACTAAACTGGTCTCTCACAAAATGGAATACTGGTTTAGAAAGATTCCTGCTATATAGAAAATTCTCAGATTAAAGATGTTATGAAAAATGTAAGCATAAACAAGAAATCCAGATCTGTGAATTTCTATTCTTAATCTGAGCTAAATCCAGGAGTGATTGAATCCTATTGATAGAGGCACTATAGGTACATACATATTTCTCTGATATTAACAGTGAATTTCTTCCTTTAGCATACAGCCACACAGGTTTTTTAGTATTCTGATGTTCTAGGATACAGTGTTTTCCTTAAGTACCAAAGCGTCAGTATTTGGGGGTGGGGGTGTTGAAATAATGTTTTTATCTTAAAAACTCAACTCTAATATTGGAATTATTTGTGTTAGGAGATATTCCTGATAGTTATAAAATGCATTAAAATTTCAAAGCAAAAAAAGATAACAATAGTTTTAAAAGTGTTCTTCAATATCTTCAAAACCCTAAAGAGGAGGATAGAAATAGTAATTGACAAAGCAGAGCTTCTATTGAAAGAATAATTCTTTTTCCAGTTCAAAGACCTTCTGAACAAGTTGCAAATGAATTGGCAGTACTGAAATTGATCCAGGGAATTTAATATCCATTGGATTCTCAGTCTATATACGAAACTACACAAAGATGAACCAGAAATGATTTCTTTAAAATGAAAAGTATAGTTAGCCATCATTTGAAAAAAATTACAGTTCTTGGGGAAAAAAGGTTTACTATGTCCGCAAAATTATAAAACAATAGATTGTTTGAAGAGGAGTCAAAGGTATGTCAAATTAGCATATAACAGTGTCCCCACCATTTCTCAACTAGAGTCATAAGGCTTTTCCAGAAACAGGAATAAATCTGTGCTAAAAATTGCAACATTTAAGGATTGCATTCTTAAAAATATATTTCATTTTTACTGTTCATAAGAAATTATATTAGTTTATATTTAATACTTGATTTATTTGGGGGTTGGGTGTGGTGGCTCATGCCTGTAATCCTAGCACTGTGGGAGGCCGAGGCTGGTGGATTGCCTGAGTTCACAGGTTCCAGACCAGCCTAATCCAGAGTGAGACCCAGTCGAAACATAGCCAGACGTTGTTGGTGGGCACCAAGTAGTAATCCCAACTACTTGGGAGGCTGAGGCAAGAGAAATGCTTGAGCCCAAGAATCTGAGGTTGCTGTGAGCTATGATGCCATAGCACTCTAATCAGGTATGACACAGTGAGACTCTGTCTCCAAAAGAATAAATAAATACTGGATTTACTTTTGAATAAAACTTTATTTTGTCAGTAAATTTATTTGAATAATGTATGTTTTTACATAACTTTTTATAAATTTGCTTTAACTTACGCCTTTGTAATACATTTATATGTTTCTATGTTTGTGATATGGTGAATTTAGCTTTGTTGACTTTTTATATTATTAATTCTCAACATATGAATCAAGAAAATATCTAAAGGAATATTCATGTTTTGACAATATACAAAATAAGTACCAAAATGTTATACTGTCATTTTGATTTTTTTTCCTATTTTGAGACATTGGTTAATAAAAATATGAAACCGTTACAGTTGAAAGAATTTTAAGTACTGAGTATTTTAACTTTACCTCATCTTTTAAATGTTTTACAGTGAAAGAAACGTATTATTATAGTGGTACATTCAGATAATTTTTAAATAAATGTCCAGATATGGGAGGTAGGCATTCAATAAGTTTTTATTAATGAAGAGTACAATAAAAAGGCTTGGAGATTGTTCACTGTAAAAAATTATAACATCTGTTGTCCGAAATAAAAGTTTTTTAAAGAAAAGTTGGCATTCAGACAAATGAATACCATCAAAATTAGCCAAAGATCTAAAATGTATCCAAAGAACTCCTCTGGGGCACCTCCATTTATCAAGGTTTGTTCAAGCCACACCATCTCGGGCTACACGTGACCTGCCGACCCACTCACCCACTCTGCAGGACCACAGCACAGCCGTGCGACCACGTCCATTTCTCAAGGCATCTTGAAGCAAAGGAGAAAATATTCCTTGGCTTTTGTTCAGATGTTTTAACTGCATGTGTCTGAATAGCCTCCCTGAATATCTCGTCTGTGAGGTCATTTGGCTGAAGGCTTCTCTCTGTCACGGGGTGCATGTAATAAAACTATCAGAGAGCGGGCAGAGCCAGTTCAAACACTCACTGCTCTGTGTTGCCTTAAACAAAGGGACAGGGAGAGCCCGTATTCCTAAAGAATGGGGGATTATTAAGATATCCTCTGCTTTGGGAAATATCCACTTGCAGATGGAAGGGAGCTGATTGTTGGCATCAGGTACAAACAATTTAAAGCCTCAAGTGCCAAAGGTTTACCACACACATGAAGTCCCACCCCATCTCTACCCACCTTCATGTTTAACTTCAAGGGGACACGGGGTTACTACACGGGGAGGCTGGGATTTTACGTTACATTCCATCCTACTGGGCACTTGGGCAAAACGGAAATGCTGGTCTTCATTTGTCAGCCCTAAAGTTATACTTTTATCTGTTCAGAAATACGGTCTTCGTCATTGCTGTGGAGACTTTCCTCAAATAGATCTCACGCTTAGACTGCATGTAAATTTGGATAATGATTGCCTGAGTGCTGAAGGAGGACTTGGCACAGCGCCTCACAGAGCCAAGGGGACAGCGGGGAAGCTGCTTTTATCCTTAGCATGGATCAAATCTGGACACAAGAAGGAACATGCCTTCCGAGAATGCTTTCCTAAACGTTGTTGGGGAGAAATGCAATTGAAGGGAAATCTGACATGTGACTGGAATATATTAGGTAACTTACTCAACTTAGAATTCAAAGCAGTTGTCCTTTGATTGAAGTAGAAATCCAAGAAGTTGCTTTGTTCCGCTCCATCAGTCCTTCCAAGTTATAGTCACCTCTACCTGAAGACAAACTCTCAACAAATACCATGTTTTATTAGACAGCTTAATTATATTTAATTTTTTTCATTTTAAATTTAAGAGAGTCTTTTAAGAATGCTGAGTGGAAAGCAGAAGAGATTAATGGAAAAATGAACATGTAAGAAAACAAGTTAACTAAGCTGTTTGGAAGCATGCAGGGAATTTGATTCACACATACAAGTATTTTTATAATTCCTGTGCTAATTGTTTCTTAACATTGTGGCTCATGATTCCAATGGAGGTAGACACCACACTAAATGATGTTGTGTAAATTAATCACAGGTGAGTTTCATTTCAATCTCTCAGGGACTATGTTATATACAAATCTGTCATGTAACTTTCTAGTGAGAAGGTACAATAGAAATGAACACAGGTAACTATTATTTGAAAAACACATGACATTTTATTTACCAATGCATATTTATTAGCCTGTATTCATCATGTCTTTTTTTGAGAAAAAGTCTCAAGCTGTTGCCCTGGGCAGAGTGCCCTGGAGTCACAGCTCACAGCAACCTCAAACTCCTGGGCTTAAGCGATTCTCTTGCCTCAGCCTCCTGAGCAGCTGGGACTACAGGTGCCCGCCACAACGCTCGGCTACTTTTTTGTTGTTGCAGTTATCATTGTTGTTTTAGCTGGCCCAGGCCAGGTTCGAACCTGCCAGCCTCAGTATATGTGGCCAGTGCCCCTACCCACTCAGGTACGGGTGCCACCCAACGTGTCTCGTTATTATGCGGTTTTGATGCTTTGCTATGTTGGACCTTACTAACCCTGGAGGGCTGTCTGTCCTAAGGCTAGCAGATACCTACAGATAGCAAAAAACTGACCCGCCAGTGTGTGTTGGTTTCAGACACAAACCAACAAACCTTTAGTCCATATCTCAAACACCTTTAGTGAGCTCTTATGCTGCAGGCCCCTATTCTCCTGCCTTACTTGTCTCCGGGCCAGGTTCTGTTCAGCAAGGAATAATCCCCAGGTGCCTTGGCTCACACCTGTAATTCTAATACTCTGGGAGGCTGAGACAGGCAGATTGCTTGAGCTCAGAGGTTTAAGACCAGCCTGAGCAAGAGAAAGACCCTGTTTGTACTAAAAATAGAAAAAAAAAAAGAAAAAAACTAACTGGGTGTCATGGTGGGCACCTATAGGGAGGCTGAGGCAATAGGATTGCTTGAGCCCAAGAGTTTGAGGTTGCTATGAGCTATGACACCACAGAACTCTGCCTCAAAAAAAAATTTTTTTTTTAAAAGAAAAGCAATTATCAGCACTAGCCAACCTAAACCTGCTTACCAGTCTCATTCCTTCCTTCGTATGAAAACCGCAGTAAAGGCTCTTGCCAGTTTCCTCCTCTCCCTCTGCCTCTTGACTGTCTGGAGCTTCTGTCTGCCTCCCCCTCCCCCACGTGATGTGGTGTGCTCCCTCCTCTTGGGAGGTGTGAGTGTGACACAGTGTCTTATTAATGGCAGTCATCTCTTGATCTGTTGGCTTCAGCATACCTAAATAATAATAGAACCTGTTTTAAAACACAGCCTGGTAATGTTAATGGTTCCTTTGGCATGAGAGACTGAAAATCAGCCCCCCCTGCCAAAAGAGCTGCATGTACCAATCATTAAAATGCTGAATGAAATACAAAAACATATTATACGACTGGGAACAGTGGCTCACACCTGTAATCCTAGCACTCTGGGAGGCCGAGACAGGTGAACTGCCTGAGCTCACAGGTTCAAGACCAGCCTGACCCTGAGTCTGAGCCAGATCCAATCTCTATCAATAGCCAGGCATTGTGGTGGGCTCCTCTAGTCCCAGCTACTTGGGAGGCTCAGGCAAGAGAATCACTTGAGCCCAAGATTTAGAGGTTGCTGTGAGTTACAATGCCATGGCACTCTACCAAGGGTGATAAAGTGAGACTCTGTTTCAAAACAAACAAACAACAAAAACATGTTGTGAAATGCATAGTCAGCTCCCTAGGAAGTTAAAGACAAGCCCAGTTGACAAGCACAGTTCCAGACAAGTAATCCAGCTGATGCCCGAGATGCCCACTGAGGGCGTCCACTACTGTCTAGGGGCCTAGAGCAGCATTTTTATTTGGCTTTGCCTAAGAGATCGAGGGCAAAGCCTATCACCTACACAAAGCAGGCAATCACTCCCATGAAGCAGAGACCTCTCAAACATGTTAACCTCGGTGCATGAGCTAGAAAAAATAAAAACTCGCCAAATGAGATACTTTTGCCTTTGGATTGGGGGCAGTTAATTGTACCTCTTGAGAATTTATATTCCTCACCCGTTCCTCACGTGACTTTGGGGCTGAAACCACAAGAAAATGAAAAGACACACAACTAGGTACATCGTAGTAAACCTACGTCATAGCCAAGGCAGATGAGAGTTAGGAGCATCATCTATGAACCAGTCACTGGCAGAGAAGGAACAGCTGCCTTCTTCACGGGAACAAGAGGGCCCACGGGATGGTGTAATATTATTCAAGGGCTGACAGAAAAGAATTCTGAACCCAGAGTTGTATATCTAGAAGAGCTTTCCTTCAAAAACAAGGGTGAAATAATACATCTTCCGACTAACAAAACTGAGGTTACTACCCTTGGAACTTCATTAAAGTCAAACCCAATGAATACATTTCAGTGAGATGGAAAAGATCCCAGTATTTGAGATTTAAAAAAAAAAATTGTTAAAGGTTCCATTTATCTTCATAAGTTTGTGAAAATCTAAGTAATGTCCTTGAATTCACACATTAAGCCTGGTGTCCTCAAACTGCAGCCTGCCTAGGATACTTAGGTGGCCTGTTGGGTGTTTTTGCTGCCGCTGCCTGTCCTACTTAGCAGCCGACTCATCCCGGGGCCCACGGTCCGGCCCTCCAACAGTCTGAGGGACAGTGAACTGGCCCCCTGTTTAAAAAGTTTGAGGACCCCTGCTTAAGCCATGCCAATATGCATCCCCCAGCTACTCAGAACAGTGTTACTTTGGTCTCCTCATCTTCTCAGGTTGTAGACCGTTGGTTATGATGTTCATGCATCATTTGACCCGTGTTTATTGGTTTGTTTTCCTTTGTGTCTAACAATGTGTGATGATGACAGAAAGAATCCATGCCCTCAGGATTTTACCAAAATATTTAATTATTGAAATTTAGTTGCTGCACACCCTATATAATACCAGGATCTCTCTATATTTTTTCCAAAAGTTACAACACCCTTCTGAGGCCCAGAGTGGTTAAGAAATCTATCCAACACGAAGAAGAGGATTGGAGCCCTCTTTTTATTCTTTGAAACGTGTGCCTTTGAGGTCTGTAAACAGTCATCTAAACAGCAAGTGCTTTCTCTGCAGTCCATGAATTTACGAATTTCACGTCTTCATTATCATTTTATGCAAAACATTTTCTAATTCCTACTGCTGTTTCTTCTTTCATCCATAAAGAACATAAAGGGGTCTTTTTTTAATTGCCAAACATTCAGGGATTTTCTAGGGGTTTGTTGTTGTTGTTATTCGTTGCTGGCTTAATCCCACTGATGTCAGAGAACATATTGTGTGTGATTTCAGTACCTCTGAAACTTGTTGAACCTTGCTTTATGATAAAGCCCCAGTTTCCTGTTTTGTAAATGTCCTGTGTGCATTTGAAAAGAAAAGATACAGTGCAGTTGGTGAATGCAGAGTTCTGTATGTACCAACTGGATTAAGTTTGTTAATCCGTTTTTCAAATCTTCTAGATACTTTCTCAGGTTTTGACCCCATGTTCTACCAGTCACTGAGAGAAGTACATTAAGAAACTCAACTGTAATTGTAAAGTTGTTTCTTTTAATTTTTCCAATCTTTATTTTGTGAACTTTGAGATCATATTATTATATTCTCATAAATTCTAAATTATCAGGTTTTCTTGCTTATTTGCTTCTTTTACCATAATGCTTCACTTTTTATAATCCGTTGGAATTTTCCATGTATTAAAGTCTACTTTGTCGGCTCAGCATCCAGAGCACAGTGGTTACGGCACCAGCCACAAACACTGAGGCTGGTGGGTTAGAACTCAGCCTGGGCCAGCTAAAGCAACAATGACAACTGCAACAACAACAACAAAAATAAAATAGCCGGGTGTTGTGGCAGGTGCCTGTAGCTCCCTGGGAGGCTGAGGCAAGAGAATCCCTTAAGCCCCAGAGTTTGAGGTTGCTATGAGCTGTGATGCCACAGCACTCTACCCAGGGTGACGTAGTAAGATTCTGTCTCAAAAAATAAAATAAAATAAAAAAATAAAGTCTACTTTGTCTGATATAAGTATACTTATACCAGATATTTTTGGTTAAAATGTTTTCATGGCATAAGTTTTTCCATTTTTTAAAATTTCAAACCAGTCTGTATTCTTATATTTAAGATTTTTGTAATCAAGATATACTTAGATTTATTAAATTTTAGTCTGAAATATTTGAGTCAATTTGTATTTATTTATTCATTTTATTATTATTATTTTAAAGACAGAGTCCCACTTTGTTGCCCTCAGTAGAGTACTGTGGCATCACAGCTCATAGCAACCTCCAACTCCTGGGCTTAGGAGATTCTCTTGCCTCAGCCTCCCAAGTAGCTGGGACTATAGGTGCCCACCACAACGCCTGGCTAAGAGTCAGTTTGTATTTACTGGAACTACTGACACACTTGGGTTTATAGTTATCATATTATCACTTGTTTTCTTTTTTTTTTTTTTTTTGGCCAGGGCTGGGTTTGAACCCACCACCTCCAGCATATGGGGCCAGCATACTTCCCTTTTGAGCCACAGGCCCTACCCTATCACTTGCTTTCTATTTCTCCTCAAAGTTCTCTGTTCATTTTATTCCTCTTTCTTGCCTTCTTTTGGATTAATCAGGAATTATTATTATTCCATTTTCCCTTCTATTGACTTCATAGTGAAACATTTTTTTATCATTGTTTAAATGGTTTTCCTGGAGATTATAATAGACGTCAATATTTTGGAGAACACAGTACATTAATGCTCTTGCCATATCCGAAACATAACTTTAATTCTTGCTCTCACTTTTTATGCACAGTTGAATATTTAAAATCCTTAGAATCATTGTTATCCGTATTATCATCATCACCATTCTTAAACAGTGACAATTTTGATTTATCCACATATTTATCCTTTTCAGTGCTTTTCATTCCTTCCTAAGTTCTTGTGTGTGCCCCCTGGGATTTTTCCTTCTGTTTAAATTCCCCACTTAGTATGAATCTCTATATATATCAGTCATGGTTCTCTAAAGAAAGAGAATCAGGAAGATCCATATCTATGTGTGGTAATGTGTATGTGTGTATACATAGAAATAGACAAATATTTAGGAAGATATGGAAAGAGAGAATGAGATTTATTTTAAGAAACTTGTTTGCACAACTGGGGAGACTTGCTACATCCTCTGAAGGGTAGGTTAGCAAGCTATAGATCGGGGAGGAGTAGTAACTTCAAATCCCATGGTAGTTTGTTGGCAGAATTCCCTTTTGCTCAGGGAAGGTTAGTCTTTGTTTCATTAAGGTCTTCAACTAATTGCATAAGATTTACCCATGTTATGTACAGTAATGTGCTTTACTCAAAGTCTATCAATCTAAATGTTAGCTTCATCCAAAAAGAAAAAATTTTCAAAGAAGCATTCATAATAATATTTGACCAAATATTTGGGCAGTATGGCCAAGTCAAGTTGATACATAAAATCAACCAGCAGTTTGCTCCCAACAAACTCTTCTGGCCAGAATCTCTTCATACATTGTTGTCCCCTTCCATGAATCTTCCTCTTTCTCTTCTATTTCTTACGCTCTAATATCATGTATATTAAACCTTTGCATCATGTCCTATATTTTCTTCACAGTCTTCAATCTGGATACTCTCTATTGATCTCTTTCGCATTTCACGAATCCTCCCTCTGCTCTGCCTAGGCTGTTTAAACCCATCTATTGAATTCTTCATTTCAGACATCATAGTTTTCAGTTCTAGAATTTCCATTTGATTCTTTTGTATAGACTCCAGGTGTCTGATGAAATTCTGTATCTTTTCATTTATTTTGAAAATATTTACACTGAAAAGTTATTTCTGGTTAATCTCAAATTTTAATTTAACTGGGTATCCTGCATTTTATCTGGAACCCCCTCCTCCATATGCCTGTTCATATGCTATTTAAAAACAAATAAGGGCAGCACCTGTGGCTCAGCGGGTAGGGTACCAGCCCCATATACCAAGGGTGGTGGGTTCAAACCTGCCCCCTGCCAAACTGCAACAGAAAACAGCCAGGCATTGTGGTGGGCACCTGTGGTTCCAGCTACTCTGGAGGCTGAGGCAGGAGAATCACTTAAGCCCAGGACTTGGAGTTTGCTGTAAGCTGTGTGATGCACAGTACTCTACCGAGGGCAATAAAGTGAGATTCTGTCTCTACAAAAAAAAAAAAAAAAAGAAAAAGAAAAAGAAAACAGGGCAGTGTCTGTGGCTCAGTGGCTAAGGCACCAGCCTCATATACCAAGGGTGGCGGGTTCAAACCTGGCCCCAGCCGAACTGCAACCAAAAAATAGCTGGGAATTATGGTGGGTGCCTGTAGTCCCAGCTGCTGAGGCAAGAGAATCACTTAAGCCCAGGAGTTGGAGGTTGCTGTGCACAGCACTCTACTGAGGGTGATAAGTGAGACTCTGTCTCTAAAAAAAGCAAGCAAACAAACAAACAAACCCTGGATGCTTGAAGAGGATGTTGGTTATGCCATGTCTTATCAGCAATTCTCCTTTCTCTGGGATCTTGACCCTTTAAATTCTTGCAGACTTGCACCTCTGAACTCTGATTTTTGTCTCTTCATTCCAGAGAGCCTGCCACAGGCTCTAGCTGACACTTGCCATTAGACTCTATGCCCCACCCATCACCAAGGAGAAAAGCAGAGGAAATTCAGGGCTCACTTTCATGCATTTCTCTTTTCTCCAGGATCTTGGCCCTCAAGTCCTAGATGACTTACTAATTCACCCTTGTCCTTGAAAAACTATTTGTTATTTGTTTGGCATTTTATTCAGATTTTATAACTATTCTTCCACAAGAAGTTAGTCTGGTAGATATATTGTCATGTTCAAAAGCAAAGCAGAGAAGTGAGTACTCACATCTAGAACAGGGTTATTCATGAAGTTTTCTGGATGGGGATGGAAATTTCCTTTCAAATTCTCTTTGAAACATCAAAGCATATCCCTGTACCGCCTGAAGCACTTTTATGACCACAGAGCACAAACAAGAGATATGTGCCTGACAAATTCTATCTCAATAGCTCTGTGCAGTGTTCCCTTGCATTTGGGAGAGATGCTAAGATAGAGAGAATGGCAACAAGCCATGACTCTTAGTCTTCCTCACCATGGCCCTCTCATCATGGTGTTTCTGCTATGATTGTCAGTTACTGAAATTTATTAAGCACAACTCTGTGCCTTAATATCTCTGAAACTATGGATGCTACTTCACCTCTCTTGGCTTCCTCACTAACAGGGTAGGGATAATTGTAGTACCTGCCTCCTGGGATTGCTATAAAAATTAAATAAGATTATCTCCCTAAAGCACTTAGCACAGTGCTTGGCATGTAATGTGTTCTATAATTGGCAGTTATTGTCATTGCTGACCAACTGGGAAAGATAAAAATAAGTTTTATAAACACATCCCCCCTAAGCATGATGAGAATAATTAGATTATCCATAAATGTACTGATACAACTAAGCTATCTGGAAACTTCTGCATATTGTTAGCATGCCCAAAGGTTTCAAAGTTAGAGAAAGGGAATTTTGAATTGAATGAAATTGCAAATTTATTTGCTTAGTCCACGACAACACTTTATTCTAAAAAAAAAAAAAAATTTTTTTAAACAGAACAGAAATATGTATAATGCAGCAGGATATAAAATTGGATGTGAAAAATAAATTTAAAGAGGAAAATTAAGGTAACGCAACCAAAGTATATAGCACATAACACAGAGCAAATTTGGGAATGAAGTTTTAAACATGTGACATCTGATGTATTTCATCTGTGCTTGAACTCAGAGAATGGATGTCTGGCTGCACATGTTAAGCACAAACAGAGAGAAGAGGATTAAAATCTCTTCCCTAACTCAAGTGAGATTGTTCATGATTTAACACAAAACCCTTACAGAGGAACAGTTTGTGTGCTCCTTTAAAATATGGCCTGAGGACACCTTTGAGCACCTACGAGCCACCAAAGGAACTGCACGATTCTTTTGTCAGTCTATATAGAGTATTGGGTCCTGCTCAGAAGTGGGCATTTACTATGTTTTTGTGATTCTTGGTGCTTTTGAAGTTCCTGTCTTATGAATTTTGCCTTTGCAAAGTAGAAAACTCACCTGGCTCACCCCAGTAGCCAAATAGATCAATGCGAAGCTTTGAATCAGAAGCAGCAATAGTAAGGAAGCAGATGCCATGCAAAATTCATTTTATTTCTGGCAAAGTTTGTAATGAGGCTGCAAAGTCTGGTGCTGGCCAAGAGGAAGCACTGGCACTGTTAGGAGAAGCAGATGCCCTCTGTCCACTCCACTCACAGGCATGGAGGTGATAAGGACTCCAGCATCAAGGACTCAGGAACTGTGGTAGCAGCTTTTTTGCTATGCCAGCTCTGCAGCATGGCTTGGGGTATTAGTCCATTTATGGTTCTGTAACAAAATACCCGAGGCTGAGAACTGATAAAGAACAGAAATTCAGTTGCCATAGTTTTGGAGACTGGGAAGTCCAAGATCAGGGCACCAGCATGGTAAGTGCCTGGTGAAGGCACATTCTCATAGATAATGTCCTCACCTGGCAGAAGGGACAGAAGAGCAAAAGGAGTTGAACACTGTGTCCCTGCATGGCCAAAGAGCAGAATAAAGTGAACCCATTCTTTTAAGCCTTTTATAAGGAGAATAGAGCCCTCATGACTTAATCACCCTCTAACGTCTCACCTCTTAATATTAGCATATTGGCCATTAGGTTTCAACATAAGGATTTGGGACTACAGCATTTCAGACTATAGCACTTGAGGAGCTGTTTTTAGAAGTTTATCTCAAGTCTAATTCCCCAGCCCTTGTAACGATTCTGTGCATTACTTTATAAATGCTATTTTAATAAGTGTTTATTAACACCAAAGTTGGCTTCTGTTACTTGAAACTGAGAACTCCGGCTGATACTAAGATGCTTTCCTCCACCTGCCTGATGCCATGTTCATACAAGTAGATACTTTGTTTTTAAAATCTTCTGGGTTTGATCTGGGTTTTGCTAGTAGAGATGACTTCTAGGAAATTTGTTTATGGAAAAGAGTTCTTTAATTTTTTCCTTTGTTTTTTTTTTTTACATGCATGTAACTTGAATTTATTTTAAAGAGAATAAATTTGTTTTATTAATTTTTAAAAGCTTAAAATGTGAAATACTTACGCTTTGGCCAAGTTGACTATCTATTAGGCCATCAGTCTACCTGTGAAGATGGAGAGATTGGTTATACAAACGCACAATGACCAAACCATGTGTAAAGCTAGCACTCTGACCCACATTTTCAGCAATCAGTCTGAGAAGTTAGACAACAACCATGGTAGCCATGAGCCCAGTGACTAGGACTTGGTCATTAACTGATAACTTCTTTGGAACAATGTTACAGGGCACTAATTTAAATTGTGGTACGTGTCCTGCTATCTATTTATTCTTTTTCTTTTCAAATAAAATCTAATATAAAATTTCAATATTTTGTTTTTCAATGTTTTTTATCTTAGAGTATTACAGGGGCATGCACATTTTGGTAATAATTTGCATTTGAAAATTTGACATCAATGTCCTATGTGTGCCTTTCACCCCAAATATATGTACTGTGCCTATTATGTGTGAGTTTGCCCTGCCCTTCTTGCTTCCTCCTGTCTACTAAGGTTCTATTGAGTTTTACTTCCATATGTGCAAATAAGTGTTAATCAACTAGTTTCAGCTTTGTGTTGAACACACATGATATTTGTTTTTCAATTCTTGAAATACTTCACTTAAAAGAATGGTCTCCAGCTTTGTCTAGGTTGTTGCAAATGCTATTAGATAGCCATTTTTATGGTTGAACAGTACTCCACGATATACATGTGCCACATTTTATTAATTCATTCATGTAGTGATGGGCACTTGGGTTATTTCCATATCTTTGCAATTGTGGATTGTGCTGCTATAAACATTTGAGTACAAGTGTCTTTTTGATAAAACATCTTTTTTTTTTCCTTTGGGTAAACACCCAGCAGTGAGATTACTGGATCAAAAGGTAGGTCTACTTTTAGGTCTTTATTTAGCAGCACATAAAAAAAATAATTCATCACAACCAAGTGGACTTCATCCCAGAGATCAAAGGATGGTTCAACATGAGCAAATCTATAAACATTATTCACCAGATAAATAGATGCAAAAACAAAGTTCATATTATCCTTTCAATCAACACAGCAAAAGCATTTGGCAAAATAATGCTCAATAAAATTGGTATAGATGGGGCATTTCTCAAAATTGTAAAGGCTATATATGACAAACCTACAACCAATATATTGAATGGGGAAAAACTAAAAGAATATCTGTTTAGAATTGTACCCAGACAAGGGTGCCCACTTTCACCACTTTTATTTAATATAGTGCTAGAAGTTCTCACAGAGTAATCAGGCAAGAAAAGGAAATTGAAGGGGTTCAAATGGAGAAAGAAGAGATCAGACTATCACTCTTTGCTAATGATATGATCTTATATCTAGGAAACCCCAAATATTCAGCCAAGAGACTCCTGGAATAATAAATAAATTCAGCAAAGTCTCAAGTTATAAAATTAAGGTACACAAATCAGTAACTTTCATATATATGCCAACAACAGTCAAGCTAAGATGCAAGTCAAAGATGCCATACCCTTCACAGTAATATCAAAGAAAATGAAAAACCTAGAAATACATTTAACTGAGGAGGTAAAAGACCACTGTAGGAAGAACTATAAGGTTGGGCAAGGTAGCTCACGCCTGTAATACTAGCACTCTGGGAGGTCAAAGCAGGTATAGCTTGAGCTCAAGGGTTCAACACCAGCCTGAGCAAGAGTGAGACCCCATCTCCTCTAAAAATAGAAAAATTAGCCAAGCGTCATCGTGGCCACCTGTAGTCCCACCTACTCAGAAGGCTGATGCAAGAGTATCACTTAAGTCAAGGAGTTTGAGGTTGCTGTGAACTTTGAAGCCATAGCACTCTATCCTGAGGCAACAGAGTGAGACTTTGTCAAAGAAGAAGGAGGAGGAGGAGGAGGGGAAAGGGAGAAGGGGGAAGGGAGAAGAGGGAAGGTGGAGGAGGAGGGGGAGAGGGAAGAGTGAAATACTGTGGAAAGAAGTTACAAAGGATACAAACAGATGGAAAAATATATCATGTTCATGGATCGGCAGAATCAACATTGTTAAAATGGCTATACTACCCCAAATGATTTAGACATTCAATGCATTATCCATTAAAATTCCAATGTCATTTTTCCACAGATCTGAAAGAATAAATAAATAAATAAATCCAGTTCTAAACTTTATATGGAACCAGAAAAAAACCCTGAATAGCCAAGGCAACCTTATGTAATAAGAATTTGGGAGGCATTAATTCTACCAAACTTTAAGCTCCACTATGAGGCTGTAGTATCCACAATAGCATGCTACTGGCACAAAAACAGACACAGACCTATGGATCAGAAAAGAGAATACAGAGATGAAACAATCCTCATATTGCCATTTGATCTTTGATAAAACAGACAAAAACACAATGGAGAAAAGAATTCCTATTCAGTAAATGGTGCTGAGAAAACTGGACATCTACTTATGAAAGAGTGAACAGGGAGCAAACCATTCACCGATATTAATTCACAATGGATAAAGAACTTAAACCTGGGCGGCACCTGTGGCTCAAAGGAGTAGGGTGCCGGCCCCACATGTCAGAGGTGGCAGGTTCAAACCCAACCCTAGCCAAAAAAAAACCAAACTTAGCCCCAAGGCACGAAACTAAGAATTCTAGAAGAAAATCTTGGAAAAACTCTAACAGATGTTAGCCTGGGGAAAGAATTTCTGCAGATGATCACAATGGCATCAGAGCAACAACAACAACAACAAAAAACAGATGGGACCTTATCAAGTTAAAAAGTTTCTACACAAGGATACAATCAAGAGTATGTAGAAAACCTACAGAATGGGAAGAAATATTTGCCTTTTACACATCCGATAAAGGACAGATAAGTATAATCTACAGAAAACTTAAACAAATCAGTAGGAAAAAAAACAAACAGCCTTATTAAAAATGGACAAAATACCTGAACAGAAACTTGTCAAAGGAAGATAGTATAATGGCCAACAAATACATGAAAAAATGTTCAACATCTCTAATCATCAGGGAAACGCAAATCAAAACCACAATGAGATATCACCTAACTTCCAGTGAGAATGTCTTATATCAAAATTTGCCAAGCAATAGATGCTGACCTGGGTATAAAGAGAAAGGAACACTCATTCACTGTCGGTGGGACTGCAAACCAATACACCCTCTATGGGAAAATTTCAATATTTTAAATGCTAAAAGTAAAAGGACTCCTTAGGCACTTTAAAATGTCCCAGTTAGGCTGAAAATATGCCATCGCTTGTGAAATCCGTGAAACATCTTCTCTGGTGCTCTAAAGGCCTCCTAAGCAAATCTTCAAACCACTTTGGGGGAAGAGGACCCTAATGACAAGACTGTAGGATAATGAGAAAGACCATGAACTCAGCACAAGGGTGGCCATTTCATTTCTTGTCTTTAGGAATAAATTAGATAACCTAGAAAATATGATTAGCATAGTGCTAATAGATGGCAACACATAATTTTTTCTTAAATCATGGGGAAAGCTAAACACAGGCTCAAGCATCATTCACATGGCAAGCACTTCAAATTGTGCTTTTCTGCTTAGCAGCTGGGTAACTTAGGGCAAGTCATTTAACCCTGAGCATCAATTTCTCTGAAAAACAGGTATCATAACAGAATCTACCCTGTGGATTATTGTGAGGTTTAAATGAGATGATAGATATAAAGCTCTTAGCCAAGGTTTCCATGTAACAAGCACCCAATAAATTGTTGCCTTTATCATAAGTTATCAGTACTATGACTGCTGATGTTGCTTGCACCCACAAGTCTGTAAGTACTTTGAATTAAATGCAGTCAAAAATCTTCTCCTCCTTCTCTCTCCTTTTTCCTCCTTCTGTTTTTCTTCTCCTCCTCCTCTTCCTTCTTTTTCCTCCAACATAAATTAAGCTAACACCAAAGTGCTAAATCCTACATCTTTTTAGCACGAGCATGAAAAATAAGAGCTTCCAAATCTCTGCCTAAATATAAGTGGTGAAAAAGCTCAGAGCTGGAGGAGAATGTTGAATTATGTTATTCATGGCTTTATAAAAACTGGAAGGTAAATATTGGGCTTCCAGATGCAAAGTATTAAATTTTGTCTAAAATTTGTATAAAATGGTTTTCTACTAAGAATATAAAATAGATGATTTTGTTATGAAAGCATTTATTATTATGCAGATTAGAGATTTAACATCCAAATATCTTATTTGCTAATTTGCCATTCATGAGAAAATTAGACATGCTAAAAAGTTCTCATTTTCAGAGCAAAGACTCTTTTCAATCGTCAAGTCTAAAGGAGATTTACCATTGTCTAAACGATATTTAAATACAAGCAGGTATTTCTCAAAATCTTCAATCTATGAGAAGATTGTTATTCAGCCTGTAGTGCTGCTGCTTTATGATAGAGCACTATGATTTCCACAATTCCGGTAAAATCAATGATTAATTTCTAAAACAAACTAATTGAAAGTTCAGTAGTCTAAAGAGGTGCTTTATTGCCTCAGAGCAGTAATAGCATTAAGTTCATCTTAATGGGTCTCAACTTCCTGTGGCCTTTGTTGCTAGGAAACTATTCTCTACTGGATTGAAAGCCACCTTTCTGTTGTTTTTGACTCTTTGCAGTCTGAAATGAACTAGGCATATTTTTAATCCTTCAAGATTAACTTTCAGCGACATACCAAAGAACCAACTATGAATGATGTGGGAAACACTAACCTCAACTTTTTCTGTGGAGCCACTGCTTATAACCCAGGAGAAACTTAGTTGCCTTAAAACATCCCCTGGAAGGCCAGGCTTGGTGGCTCACTCCTGTAATCCTAGCACTCTGGGAGGCCAACGTGGGTGGACTGCCTGAGCTCACAGGTTAGAGACCAGCCTGAGCCAGAGCGAGACCCCGGTCTCTAAAAATAGCTGGGCATTGTGGTAGATGCCTATATTCCCAGCTACTCGGGAAGCTGAGGCAAGAGAATCACTTGAGCCCAAGAGTATGAGGTTGCTGTGAGCTATGACACCATGGTACTCTACTGAATGTGACAAAATGAGACACTGTCTCAAAACAAAAAAAAAACAAAAAAACTTCCCCTGGAAAAAATTTATCACCTTATTCTGTATGAAGTAAGTCCCCAAGAAATATTAAATAGAAAGATAAAATTTGCTGAGCTGTGGTCCATTCCCCCCTCATTTCCATATTGCATTAAGGTAAAGGCCTAAGGAACAGTGCATTCCTGGGCAAACTGCATCCTTTCAGTATTGTCCTTTTTGTATTTCCAGTCCAAACCCAGAATCTGTATGCATGCAGTAGCCTTCCTCAGAGCTAGAGAAAGTGATGAAAGTTACCAAAATGCATTTGCAAGAGGAGTAACTATATTTTAGGAAGTAACTATATTTCTTGGTCAGTGGAGGAAGAGAATGAAGGCATGGGATTTGCAGACTTGTTTCCTTCATAATTCAATTTTGAAATATAGATCCTCTTTAAACAGCATTTTTATTCTAATGCAATCCTGAGTGTACTTTCTTTTTTTTTTTTTTTTTGAGACGGACGGAGCCTCAAGCTATCCCCCTGGGTATAGTGCCATGGCATCACAGCTCACAGCAACCTCCAACTCCTGGGCTCAATGGAGTCTCCTGCCTCAGCCTCCCAAGTAGTTGGGACTACAGGCGCCGCCGCAACACCCGGCCATTTTTTTTTGTTGTTGTTGCAGCCATCATTGTTGTTTGGCGGGCCCAGGCTGGGGATTCGAACTCGCTACCTTAGGTGTATGTGGTTGGCACCTTAGCCACTTGAGCCACAGGCGCCAAGCCTTGAGTGTACTTTCAGAGGCAAAGGCCATGTCTATAGATGCAAATCACCCAATAGCAGAAGAAATGGTTCAAGGCAGGTCATTAAAGCAGCCCTTTAATCCAATCTGACCAAAACTGGACCATCAGTCAATGGGGGGATGTGATTTAAGAAGGCCCTAGGAGAACCTAGAGATTGTTTCACTTATGTGAGTATGTTTACGTGCATGTGCACATGTTGTGACTAGACTATTTCAAATACTTTTCCTACCAGCCCTGAATCTCCTAATCTCCTACTGTCTTAAGAAAAGTGTCTTGTATGTGTATGAAATCCAGCAACAGTTACTGGACTTACTCTAGTGGCTCTGAAACTGCCCTTACAAACTGATGAAGGTGGATGGAACTTCTCTGTGGCTGGTCCTTGATCTCAGGGTTCAAAGAATGAAACCATGGACCACACAAGTAAGCAAAAGGACAAGTTTTATTGAGAAAGGAATAGATAAGGGAAAGAGGGGGAACAGAACTTGTGGCAATGGAGGAGAGGTTCAACTGGGCAGCCCATGTGGACCTTCTATTTAGAGGTTTATATAATGCTTTTCCTCTCCTATGAGCTGGGGGGGTTTGGGGAATAGATGTCTGGAACATGTAACAATTGGCCAGGGGTCTGCTGGCAGAAAATAATCCTAAAATTGGCAAAAAATGCAGTCCTTGTAGCCCTTACCCCAGATGAGGCAATAGGCTTTTGCTCCCTACTCCAGGAGAAACCACCCAGATGGAATACCTATTAGATTGCTTTTCTGTGATCTTTGTTTGAGCTCAGAGAATGTGTGGCCTGGAAAGGATCTGTTTGTGCCTAGAGGTGGGAGTCTGTGAAGAGACTGATTTCTCAGCTCATCTAGGTCTAGAAAATGGGGATCCCTATCCAGCCCTGAATGGAGGAACCTTTTATCAAACAGGTACAAGGTGAGAACTAGAGTGAGGGCCCCCAGAACACTGCAAAAGCAGACTTAGCTAAAATAATGATAATAATCTGCCATTGTTTCCTCCTTTGCTTGATAATGGTTGTTCTTTGTCCCCTTGTTTAATTCTCTATAATTGCTACGCTGAAGGGCACAATTGGTAGTTATAAAGATTCTTAATTTTTCTCCATAAGTAACATCACCTGTTCTGAACCTAGGGTTACTTTTTGAGATATCTTCTAGGTCCTGCATTCCAGTGGATCTGCTGACCCGCTCTGGCAGCAGCCCATATCAAAGGACTGCTGAGACCACCACAAAACCAGCCATTGAAATACCCTCATTGCCTAACCCTCTGCCCACTAAACTGTCTTTA
>CAUYQV010153710.1:0-15840 GCA_963574575.1 Galagoides demidoff
CTTTTTTTTTTTTTTTTTTGGGACGGAGCCTCAAGCTATCCGCCTGGGTAGAGTGCCATGGCATCACAGCTCATAGCAACCTCCAACTCCTGGGCTCAAGCTAGTCTCCTGCCTCCGCCTCCCAAGTAGCTGGGACCACAGACGCCCTCCACAACACCCAGCCGTTTTTTGGTTGCAGCCATCATTGTTGTTTGGTGGGCCCGGGCTGGGGATTCGAACCCGCCACTTTAGGTGTACGTGGCTAGCGCCTTAGCCGATTGAGCCACAGGCGCCGAGTCCAGAATCACTTTTAAAATCCACATGTTATTGACAGTCTAGTACATCATAGGTCCTAGTGGTTTATAAACATATGTGATTTCTATGTGTAGGGTAGTGAGAGGATGGAAGAAATGAAATATTTTCAAGTTGATAGTTAACAGAACAGCCTTCTCTTGTTTGGGACCTTAAAATATTTTTTGAGGGCTTAAAGTAATTAACTCGATGGCAACATTTTAACTCAAAAATGAAATTGAGATTTAGTGAATTAGAAACCCAGAGTTTTTTTTCTTTTTCTTTTTTTTTAAATCCTAAGACAAGTATTAGTGTTGAATGCCTTCCAGAGCCTTCTAATTTAATGGCCTTGTACAAAAGCAAACAAATCCAGAGTTTATTTCCTCAGACCCTGATGTTGTAATAGAATCATTTTAGTAAGGTTTAAAATAGTCCACTTAAATTTTTGTAAAGGCATCTTTGAGTTTTGAGGAACTGTACTGTAAGAAAATATGGTGCTTTTATATATGTATACATTAACCTCTGCTCACCATTTACTCACTTTGGTCAGACTTATTTGTGTGGATTTGGTGATCTTCTCTTGGGAGGCCTTGAGAACACATGGGAAGAAGGAATGGTCTTCTCTTTAGCCAAGAGGTTGATCCTTCTCTAGGCATGAACCGATGGGATTTTATTTCAGTTTTCTGGTTTTGGTCTTCTCCAGAGATTCTTGGTTTTCCATCTGTTGGTTTAATTTTCTGTTCATTTGTGTATCTTGAGCTGCCTCAGAGACTTATTACAAACCTTGCAGAAGCACCCTAAAGCTTTTGTTTCACTCGGAATCTGCCTAGATGGGTGATCTCCCAATTCCTGTTTAAAAAAAAAGTGCCTAAGATATTAATGGATAATTGGTTTTGTGTTCTTCTCACCCTGTAGGAACTCTTACCTTTTAAAAGAGTAATTCTGGCAATAATATGACTTAATCTACCTTGGCACTGTGGAAGGAACACTTCACAGTATGTCCCTTTCTGGCCAAGGTCACATTGTAGACATGGATCAGCTGGAAATCTTCTGTGGGCCCCTGACAGGTCATTAGGAGATGAGGGCAGTGCTGTATCTGGGTGTGGGCAGCCTGTGCCTGCCCACCTGCCCTGTTTCCCACTGCTCAGGGGCTCTGGCTGTATTGAGGAATTCTGTCCAGTGCCTGAGCTAATCTGGATCTAGAAAGGATGTTTCACCTCTCTACCCCACTCCCCCGGCTCCCTCCTCCTCCTATGGGACTTAGCCTAAGGTGTGGTGAGGACTCTTGGAACTCCTGGGCCATAGGACTCTCTGTTCCACAGCTGGTGCTGGCTGTAGGCCTGGGTCTGTGCCATGATTCTCATTTAGCAATCGACCTGGTAGTGCTGCCTTTCACCCCAGTCTGTCTTTTATGCTTAGGAGTTTGTTTCTCTTTCTTCTGGTTTGATTCCTGCTCTATGTCTCCTTAGCGGCTGGTGAGAGTGAAGGACAGCTCAGCACTTTGCACATTTGCCTCAGATGCCTCAACTCTGAGCCTCTTGGAATGGCTGGCCCAAGGCTCATGCTTGCTTCAACCTTGCTGGAACCTGGATTGGGCGTCCCCATGGCCCCTGTGCCCTGGACTCCCTGGCTGCCCTGACTATAGCAGCACACAGGGCCAACTGTTCCTGCTGTATCTTGAGCTCCAGGGCCTGGCCTGTCCCTGTGGAGCAGGCCTTGAGTCACCGTGCACATCTGTAGCAGCCACTCTCCTGAGATACATGTGTTTGGATCCATCTCAAGTCACTGAGCTCTGATGGCAGAAATTTTAGATACTGTGGTAGTTTAGTAGAGAGTGCTAACTTGGGATTCCTTCCAGGGGCTCCTGTAATCATGCCATGTAATGACCCTGCTGTGCATATGGTAAGTTTAGTGTTGATCTCGGTTTATCTAGGCACTTCCACTGTGGCTGAAGAGTGTTGCCTCGTGGCCTCCTGTGTACTAAAGTGAGAACAGCAGGTCAGCATCCCTAGCAAGACCCCTCCCTCTGGTAAGAGGAGCGCCTACAGAGAGCTAGATTTCTGTGTGTCCCCTGTCTGATCATCACAGTTCCTGAGGCCCAGGTAAAGGCCAGGCACCAGGCACATAAGGACGTGTGGGGGATCTCCGGATTCGCCAAGGGCATTCTTTTATTCATCCAGCAGATATGTAGTGTGGACGTGTGCGACATATTAGGTGCTGGGCATGTAACAATAAATGAAACTCAGTCCCTGCTCTCATGGGGTCACTGTATTCTAGTGGGGGAAGGGACCCAGGGTGGAGACAGATAATGAAAAAATGGACAGCATATCTGGTGGTGATGAGTGCTAAGAAGAAAAACACTGTGTGGTGGGGAGGGTGGTTGGGGAAAGCCTTTCTAACAAGGTGACACTGAACAGAGGCCTGAGTTCTGTGACAGAGTGGATATGGGGGAAAGGTGTTTCAGATATAGGGGAGCACAAATATGCAGGAACTCAAGTGGGAGCTACAGGTGACAATGTAGCCAGATAGGACACCTGCCTCACAGGGGTGACCCACATTCTACAACAGCATGGGCTCCGGTGATGCCTCCCAAAATGTGAGATGTGTGTATGGCCGTGATCTTGGGTGGCTCTTAAGTGGTTTGAGATGATTTGTGGACATATTGAATCACATGATGAAAAAGTGATTTCCTTTTTTAATTTTATCCCATTCCTGACAAGAATGATAAGAGGTCCTCATGCTTAACGCCTTCTATGGGCAGCAGTATTTAGCTAGAATTTAGTTGTATTGCTTTTTTAAAAAAAATCAATATTATTATGGCCTCCTTCCGTTTATGTCAAGGGAAACATTTCTATTTATGATGTTACTTTTAGAAATACATTACTTTTAAATATAGAATTGTGGTGATTAGAGGATAGGTGAAGGTGGGCTGGAGAGGGGATACTTAGGGGATATAATGGATACAGAATTAGAGTTAGGTAGAAGTAGGTTCTAGTGGTCTCTAGCCCTGTTGGGTGAATCTAACAGCACAATAATCTATTTTCATTTTTGAGACAGAGTCTCACTATGTTGCCCTTGGTAGAGTGCTGTGGCATCACAGCTCACAGCAACCTCCACCTCTTGAGCTTAAGCAATTCTCTTTTGCCTCAATCTCCCATGTAGCTGGGACTACAGGCGCCTCCCACAACACCTGGCTATTTTTTCTTTGTTGTTGTTGTTTAGCAGGCTTGTCTGGGTTTGAACCCGCCAGTCTCAGTGTCTGTGGCTGGTGCCCTAACCACGGGCTTCAAGCCACACAATAATTTATTGCTTATTTTCAAAAAGCTAGAAGAGAGAATTTTGAATGTTCCCAACACAAATGATAAATATTTGTGGTGATGGATATGCAAATTGCCCTGATTGGATCATTACACACCATATATACACGTATCAAAAATATTCTGTGTTGTGTAAGTATGTAGAGTTAATTATGTGAAAAGTAGAAAGACAAAAAGTAAAGTAGAAAGACAAAAGCTATAACAAAGGAATATTGAATAAGCAATAAAGTTAAAGTATTCCCAATTATTTAGGAAAAATGCATTACTTTTATTTAAGCAAAAATGAGTCAACATAAATAAAAATACTAAGAAAATAATGACAGCATGAGGATGCATTAAAAGTGTGAAGATACTTTTTGTCACATACTTTTTTTACTTAAAAGGGGAAATGGGAATTTAGAGGAAAGACTGTTTCTTGGCTGGCATAGTTAAGGAAGGAAGTTTCCAGTTCTTGGAGAGACAGTGTCTCACTCTCAGACTGGAGTGCAGTGGTACAGTCACAGCTCATTGCAACCTTGAACTCTTGGGTTCAGAGGATCTTGCCAAGTAGCTGGAACTGTAAGTGTAAACCACCACACCCAGCTAACTTTTAAATTCTTTTTTTGTAGAGACAGGGTCTTGCTTTGTTGCCCCGGGTGGTCTCGAACACCTGGCCTCAATCACTCCTTCTTCCACTGTGACCTCCAAAGTACTGGGATTACAGACGTGAATCACCACGCCCCGTCTCACCTTCACTATTTTGCTCATTCAGCTTATGCATAGTGACAGGAGTTGGTTAAGTTCATTAGTTACTAAATTTCTAAGTTTTCCAAATTTTAAATGCATTTATCTGCTAGTGAAACAAAGTCAGCAAGATGGAGCCCTATTCTGGCATTATGGAATTTTAGATCTGGGAGGGACTCCCAGATCATCTAATTTTTCTCTGAGAAAACAGAGGCCATGGGAGATAAAGTCAACATGCCATGATCACATAGGTAGTTATTGTAATTTATTGCTGGAACTAGAATCCAGGCCTCCCGACCCTTGATTTAGGACCCTTGATTTAGGATGTTTTTGGCTGCACGGTCTTGGCTCCCCACTGGGTTTGAGATAGAATTGCATTATGCTGTAGTGTTAATAATTGAAAGAGGCTTTTTTAAAAAAAAAAAAATTATACTAATGCATTTTTTTTTTCATTTTAAGAGGAACATTTTCAAAGGCTTTTAGAGGTATACTAGGATAAGATTTTACCGAAATATTTTATTTCTATTAATGCTAATTTTAATCATTTAAAAGGAAATGATGATAGTTCAGTACTGCATTTGATCAGAGATTTTTTTTTTTTTTTCTCCCTGCTTCTACAAGGCTGACATAAAGGAAAAGCGGAAGGCTTTTATCAAGTATTTATGGGACTGAGGAAATAATGCATCTGTTGGCAGCTAATTGCAGCTCTTTCTAGGAATAGCAAACCACGTGACAGGTCTTGCCCCAGCAGGGATGCCTCCATTTCACTTTATAAAATGGATTTGATGTTCTTTTCATGTGGATGTTCTGACTGTGACTTTTTTTCCTCCCTCCTGTGGCTGTATATGGGCCATTTGGCTATATCAATCACCCTATTGACCATCAGGGTTGATATAGCTTCGTGTTTCTCAGCCCTGGCTGTTCACTGGAATCACCTGGGGAGCTCTTAGAAAAACGACCGATGCTCATCCATCTGTTCCAGAATCTCTGGAGGTGGGGTCTGGGTGATGGTATTGAAGACCTGTGTATAACCAGGCATGTGGAGAGCTGCCTCACTAGGTTGTTTCAAAGCGTAGCCAGGGTTGGGAACTTTTGAGATCTGACCAGCTGATGAGGCCCAGGCCTCCTTTCTCACTTGCTCCTCCCCAAGCCTGGTCCTCCCAAAGCTGTGCACATGCTTGAAGAGTTGTTCCTATGTTCAGGTAGGAGCAGCTGGAGGGCGGTAGGAATGTAGGTATAGAAGGATATTTGTTCCCAGATATTTTCATGCCTTGAATTTTTTGAACACTGTCATGCAAGAATGTTCCAGAATCTCAGACTTTATACACGTGTGACTTTGCTTACCAACACAAAAATCCGGTATAGGATTCTGGGGATATGCAGCTTAGAAACCCATAGGAACAAAATTGGATGGTGTCAAATTGCTGGTGGATTTGAATTTGGGGATTTATTTTCATTGCCTATGCACATTGTTTGGTATAGTAATAAGAAAATCGCTCATAGTGATTTGGGCTCTGTAGATCAGGCCATGTCCAGATGGAGACAGAACCTGCCAGTGAAGAATGAGTTGGATGCTGCTGTCAGGCTCAGAGGGAGCTCAGACTGGCTTACAGATGGAAGAGAGGAGCGGAAAGATAAATGACCATTTGGGGAAGAGTGGGACTGCTCTAGACTCTCTTTCCCTAGGGTGATCAGATAGGCTGTGTACCTGTCCATATTTTTTGTTTGTAAATTAAAAATGAATCTCAGCCTGGGTGACGTGGTTCATGCCTGTAATCGTAGAACTCAATGAGGCCGAGGAGGGAGCATTGTTTGAGCTCAGAAGTTTGAGACCAGCCTGAGCAAGAGCAAGACCCCCATCTCTAGAAAAATCATCTGGGCATGACCATGTGCACCTGTGGTCCCAGCTGCTAAGAAGGCTGAGGCAGGAGGGTCGCTTGAAGATGATGCCATGGCACTCTAGCCTGGTCAACAGAGCGAGACTCAGTTTCACACACACATATACACACAGAAAAATAAAAATAAAAAAAAGAAAGACAAAGGATCTCAGTCTTTCCTGTGTGTCAGAGACCTTAGGATAACATCAGTAAGATAATAACAACAATAATAGTCATTGGGAACTTGCTGTCTGCCAGGTACTGTTCTTAGTTCTTTGTATTTATTAATTCATTTAATCTTGACATGCCTTGATGAGGCAGATGTTATTACTCATTGCACAGATGAGAAAATGTATGCACAGAGATGTTAAATAATTTGATCAAGGCTGTAAAAATACAGGAGTCAAATTTGGAATGCAAGTGCTTTGACTTCAAAGCCTGCTCATTCATATCCTGGAAAAATGCTTACTCAAAACCTCACTCATCTTCCCTCACCCCCTATCCTGATGACCTGCGAGTGCTCCAGAGCCTATCGTTACCCATCCTCGTTCTTCTTCCTCGACTCTCTCCACTCCGTCTCTCCCAGACACACAGCCTGAGGAGCTTCTCTGCTGTCTTCCTTCCTGCCTGTCATCCTAAGGCCAATTCCTGTTTGTTTTCTCTCTTCTCCATCTCTCATTTTGGGGAGTGTGCTGTGGTGTGGTTAGACTCTAAGGTAAGACCATATGGGGGGGGGGGTCAAGGAACAGAGCCCCTGGGTTTCTCTCAACCGAACTTGCTACCTTGAGAGTAAAAGAAAACTAAATCTTCTTGACTGTAACCAGGAGATTGTCAGTGTGTTGGCTTCCCTGATTCTGGTATCAAGTCCCACTTTTGCAGCTCTTAAATCTTGCTTTCTAAAGCTGTCAGTTCCAATAACCAGCTTTTCTGGTGGCGTAGCTTCAGAGTTTAACCAAATGCTTAGCAAGGCAGCTATCTCTTTCTATGGGTATAGTTCAAACTTGTAGGCTGTTGTTGTAGCTAGCTGCAGGAATGTTTGCTTTACTTAATGTTAATAGGTGGCTGTGTTTATACTTGTTCCTCAGTTTGGGCAATAAGAAAAAAAAATATATATATATGATTCTTTGGAGAGCATTCTTCCCAGATTAAAAAAAATGAAAGTGTGTTTTGCTTTCCCAAACAGTAAATTTTAATTGAGAAGGAAATGTAACTTCTAGAAGAAGATTTGGGCAGGTTTCAATCCTAGGCTCTTAATGTTATAAAAGAAACCTTAACTCCTCGTAAGAAGTGCCAAGTTGACAATTCCTGGAAGTGTTCATGTTCTATTTATGCTATTATGCTCAGCACCATAGCAGAGATGGTGGCAGCACTGTTACCAAAATAATACTGCTGAGATGTTGTAAGTGCCAAATGAGAGGCTTAGGGTTTTATGACCTAAATACAAGACTCTTAAAACATCTCTGTTCTACCATTTGTTGATACCGTGTGTGGGTGCTGAGTGGTAATTGTGACATTTTTATGGAGAATTATAGTTTAAGTAGTCTGTCTCTGCTGGGACTTGTCCTGTTGCTGGAACTACAGGTTACAGCTAGAAGGGATCTTAGAAACCCCTATTTTACAGATGAGGAAATGATGGGGTAATAAGCAAATCTGATAGCATGTATATGGGCTCTTTGGTTTATTAAGACTTCATGTTAACACAAACAACAGTAGGAATTTCTCTGAAGTACTCTAAATGAATAAAATAGGTTCTGTAGCTTTGTTCTTAAGTTGAATCTGTATGTAAGTTGGAACAGGCACATTTATCTATTACTTGTAATAGCCTCCATTTGTAAGTGCAAGTCATATATCAGTCAGATGTTTGTAAATTGGCAACTTACTTTTTATAGCCTATGTTCATGTGAGTTGTATGTGAGTTGAATGTTTATAACTTGGGGACTGCCTGTATGCTGGATGATTCATAGCTCTGAAGTTAATGGCTGAGATTCCAGGGCTTGAAAAGGGCAGGAATGAGGGAACATTGCAGGGGGGTTCTCAGGCCATTGGATGACCATCTCTAATTAAGTTCTTTCATAGTACCTTCCCTCAAGATTCAAAGACTATTGGCTAAGCTTGGGTCATAAGCTCTTCCCTTAGGACACCAGCATCACCTGGAGTGGAGAAGAGTATTTCCAAGAGGAAAATTGGTTGAACCAAGAGATGTCCACTGTATTAGCCCTATTTTTTTTTGATTGAATAGGTTTTAGATCCATGGGTCTGAAAAGAAATGATAGCCTTTCAAGGAAGAATGATGTTTTATATTTTCTTAATACATTTGAGGCTCAGGCTGAGGGCCAAAGGCAGTAGAGAAAGCACAGGACAGCAGTTTTTAGAGCAAGGTAGGTCTCCCTCAACCTTTTCAAAATCAGAACATATTGGAGAAATAAATGGATTGAGAAGGTCAATGCAGAAGGAGGGTTAAAAAGAGAATTTGGATTGGATATTAGTCTAAGGGCTTTAGATATATAAACTCATTTTATCCTCTTTATAGTGTTTTGAAGTGGGTACTGTTATCATTTTATTTTACAGATGAGGACACTAAGGTGTTAGATAATTGCCCAAGGTCACACAACTTGGTAATAGCAGAGCTGAGATTTGAACACTGATAGTCTGGCTCACAGTCCATGCTTCTAATCACTGGGCTGTTCTATCCTTATCTCTGATACCAGTTCTCTGTTCTGATAGGAGTCATGTGGCTTAGATGACCTGGCCTGGGCTTGCTACAGCTTCTTTATTTTCTGACTCTTTCTTGGCTCAGATCTGTTAAGTAGCTAACATTTTCATTGTGTGTATGTCAGTTTCTTTTTTAACAGTCCACGAAATAGGAGATACCAAAAAAAAAAAAAAAAAAGAAATAAGAAATGTGGTTAGACAACATAAAGAATGAGATTGATGTGGAAATTTTTAAACTTATACTCTTCCCTTTTGATCTCTTTGTTATTGATCTATCATATGATGGCTCTATGGTCAAATGTGCCTTTTTAGGCCTTTCATATTTGTTTGAGCCCTTTTATTCCTTCATGTACCAGTCAAGATCCATTCAGGAGATAGAAACCCTGCAGTAATTTGACCATAGAAAGTTTAATAAAAGGCTTCTTTAATTAGCCAAAAGTTAACCATGGTTAACTGTTAAAGGAATAAAAGAGATCTGTAAGTCATTCAGGATTAGCAAAGGGAAGAAGCTACTTTTTCTGGGGTTGAAGAATGGAACAGGATATCATCACTAAGAACTTGAAAGAGGTACCTCTCTACCCCCAAGACTGAGATTCAGACCTTACTGGAGATGAAATGACTGGCACATGAACTAGTCTGTAAGAGAAGCCTACCTGGTAGTGAACTTCAAGAAAATACAGAGAAATAATGTAATGAAATCAAGAAAATAATAAATGACCAAAATAGGAAATTTAATAGAGATTGAAATTTTACTACCCCTCAAATAACCCACAAAAGCAAATTATGAAGCTGAAACACAATAATTGAAAACTACCACAGAGACTATCAATTGCAAAATTGATCAAGCAGAAGACAGAATCTGAACTTGAGGACAGGTTATTTAAAATATATAGTTGGAATCAGCACATTTTACCACATATGACATATGCATGAATGTATTCATGATCTAAGTGTATTTGACTTAATAAAAAAATAAAAAATATACAGTTAGAGGAGGAAGAAGAATGAAAAGGAATGGAGAATGCTTACAGGATTTATAGGACAAAAGCAAAAGCAAATATTTGAGTAACAGGAGTTGAAGAGGAAGAATAGAGAGACAAATGGTGGTAGAAAGGTGTTTTAAAGAAACAGAAAACTACCAGAAAATTTTCATAATCAGGAGAAAGATATAAATATCTAGGTACAAGAAGGTCAAAGGTCTCTAATCAGATTTAACCCAAACTACACTAAGATATATTATAATTAAGCTGTCAAAAACCAAAGACAAAGAGAGGATCCTAAAAGCAGTGAGAGAAAAGAAGCAAATAACATATACAGGAGTTTCAATAAGGCTAGCAAAAGATTTCTCAACAGAAACCTTATAGGCCTGGAGAAAGTGGATTAATACACATATATTCAAACTACTGGTGGCAAAAATGCCAACAAAGAATACTCTGTCTGGCAAAGCTATCCTTCAGAAATGAAGGTGAGTGAGATAAAGACTTTTCCAGACAAACAAAAATTGAAGGAGTTTGTCACCACTGTACCTGCCTTATAAGAAATGCCAAAGGGAGCCCTGCAAGTGTGAAGAAAAGGCGCCAATTAACAACAGGAAAATATATGAAAGTAGAAAACCTACTGGGAAAAGTAAGTCTGTAGACAAATTCAGAATATTCTAACGCTGTGATGATTGTATGTAAATCATTTATATATTTAGTGTGAAGGTTAAAGCTATTAAAAACAGATACATCAGTTTGTAAAGGGATACATAAAAATATATGAAGTGTGACATCAAAAAAAAACATGGGGAAGAGGGGTAAAAGTGTAGGTTTTTTATATGTGAAATAAAATTAAGTTATTAGGTTAAAATAGCCTGTTATAAGTATAAAATGTTTTGTGTAAATCTCATTGTAACTGCAAAGCTAAAACCAATATTAGATACACAAAGGATAAAAAGTAAGAAATCAAAGCATACCAGGAGAGAAAAATCACCTAATCACGAAGGAGGACAGCAAGAGAGGAAGGAAGGAAGGATCTCCAAAATAAGGAGGAAACAGTTAATGAAATGGCAGGATCAAGTCTTTTTCAATAATTACCTCAAGTGCAAATGGATTAAATTCTCCATTTAAAAGTCCCAACTATATACTGTCCACAAGAGACTCATTTCATCTTTAATTCCACATACAGACTGAAAGATTTTCTATACAAATGGAAAGCAAAAGAAAGCAGGAAGAGCAATGCTTATTTATATCAGATAATAGACTTTAAGTCAAAATCTGTAAAAAGAGTCAGGGAAGCCTATTATATGACGATAAAGGAGATAGAAATACATAAATATATGTACTTTTTAGGTGTACACTGGAACACCTAAATATATCTTTATATATTTAGGAGCACCTAAATATATAAATCCAACATTAACATATCTGATGGGAAAGACAGACTCGCTGTAGCAATAGTAAGGAACTTTAATACCCCACTTTCAGCAATGGGTAGATCACCTTGGCAGAATATTAATAAAGAAACAATGGACTTAAACTGTACTTTAGCTCAAAGGGACCTAACAGACATGTACAGAACATTCTGTCTAGCAACATCAGAATACACGTTCTTCTTAAGTACACATGGAACGTTCTCTGGGATAGATATTTTATGCCACTGAACAAGTCTGAACAAATTAAGAAGATTGAAATCATATCAAGTATCTTTTCTGACCACAGTGGCATAAAACTAGAAATCAGTAACAGGAGGAATTTAAGAAAATCCACAAATACATGGAAACGAAACAACATGCTCCTGAACTTGTGGGTCAGAGGAGAGATTAAGAGGTGAATTAAAAATCTTAAAACAGATGAAAATGGATATACAATATACCAAAACACACAGTATGCAGAAAAAGCAGTTCTACAAGGGAAATTTATAGCAATAGATGCCTACATCAAAAAAAATCTCACATAAACAACCTAATGTTATACCTCAAGGAATTGGAAAAAGAATAAACTGAGTTCAGTGTTAGTGGAAGGCAGAAAATAATAACGATCAGAGCAGATATTAATAGAACAGATTAGAAAAACACTCAAAAAGACCAATGAAACTACAAGTTATTTTTTAAAAAACCAGAAACCTGGCCAGGTGTGGTGGCTCATGCCTGTAATCCTAGTACTCTGGGAGGCCAAGGCGGGTGGATTGCTTGAGCTCAGGAGTTCGAGACCAGCCTGTGCAAAAGCGAGACCCCATCTCTACTAAAAATAGAAAAACCGAGGGAAGAGGATCTGTTGAGCTCAAGAGTTGGAGGTTATTGTGAGCTGTGATGCTGTGGCACTCTACTCAGGGTGACAGCTTGAGACTCTGTCTTTAAACAAACAAAAAAACCCCCAGAAATCAACAAATCTTCACGTAGATCAGTGATTTTAACCTGTAGGCCAGGAGAGGATCTTAGCTGAGCCTTGAAAAAAATTTAAAGATAATTAATTAAATTATTTTCTAAAGAGGTTCAAAGCATAGTAAGTGTATTTTAATTTTTACTCTTTTTTCATCAACATAATTTAAATGTGTCTTGGAAGTTGAACTATAGGCTCAAGTGTGCCATGAGTTAAAAAAGGTTGAAAACCACTGGCTAGATTAAGAAAAGAGTAAGAACTCAAAATAAAAAAGAGGAAAACATTACAATTGATACCACAGAAATATAAGGGGTCATAAGAGACTATGATGAACAAATACATGTATCCAAATAAATTGGATAACCTAGAAGAAATGGACAAATTCCTGGGCATATACTACCTACCAAGACTAAATCATGGGCTCCGTGCCCATGGCACAGTGGTTATGGCGCTGGCCACATGCACTGAGGTTGGCGGGTTTGAACCAGGCCTGGGCCAGCTAAACAACAATGACAGCTGCAACAAAAGATAGCCAGGCGTTGTGGCATGCACCTGTAGCCCCTCCCCCCACCAAAAGAAAAGAAAAAAAAAATGACTAAATCATAAAGAAATAGGAAATCCGAACAGACTAATAGTAAGGAGCTTGAACCAATAATATTAAATTTAAAAAGTCTCTTTTATTAAGTAATAAAAAAAATCTCCTATCAAAGAAAAACCCAGAACCTCACAGCCTCATTTCTGAATTCTACCAAACATTAACAAAAGAGCAAATACCAGTCCTTCTCAAATTCTTCTACAAAACTGAAGAAGAGGGAGTACTTCCAAACTTATGTTACAAGGTCAACATTTACCTTGATAACAAAGCCAGACAAGGGTAGAACTAGAAAAGAAAGTTACAGGCCAGTATCCTTGATGAATATAGATGCAAAAATTGCCAACAAAATACAAACAAGCTTAATTCAGCAACACATTAAAAAGATCGTTCATCATGATCATAGGGAAGCAAGGATGATTCAACATACAGAAGTCAATAAATGTGACACAGCACATTATGATGTTATGAAAACCACACGATCATCTCAATAGGTGCAGAGAATGCATTTGAGAAAATTCAACATCCTTTCATTATAAAAAGTCTCAACAAACTAGGGACAGAGGGAATGTACCTCAACATAGTAAACCCACAGCTAACGTCATACTCAGTGGTGGGAAAGTTGAAAGCTTTTCCTACAAGATCAAGAACAATAGAAGGATGCCCACTTTCACCACTCCTATTTAGCATAGTACTGGAAGTTCTAGCCAAAACAATTAGGCAAGAGAAAGATAAAAGATATCTAGCTTGGAAGGAAGTAGTTAAGTGTCCTTCTTTACAGGCATCATGATCTTATATATAGAAAACTGTAAAGACACTGCAAAAAATTGTTAGAACTAACCAACAAACTCAGAAAAGTTACTAGATATAAAATCAGCAAATAAAAATCACTAGTGTTTCTGTATACCAAAAACAAATTATTTAAAAAAGTAGTCAAGGAAACAATCTCATTTTCAATAGCTATAAAAAAACCCAAGGCAGTAAAAAAACCTGTACACACTAAAAGCTATAAAACATAGATGAAAGAAATTGAAGAAAACAAATAAATGGAAAGAAACTCTTGCATTTGTGGATTGGAAGAATGAATATAGTAAAAATATCCTTACTACCCAAAGCAATTTACGGATTCAGTGCAATCACTAGCAAAAGTCCAGTGATACTGCTCACAAAAATAGAAAAATAATTCTAAAATTCATATGGAACCACAAAAGACCCTGCATAGCAAAAAAAACAAAACAAAACTCTGGAGGCATCATCCTACCTGACTTCAGAATATCCTACAAAGCTAAGATAGTCAAAATGACATGATACTGGCATAAAAACAGACACACAGACCAATAGAGAGTCCAGAAATACATTCATGCATTCACGGTCAATTGATTTTCAGTGAAAGTGCCAAGAATGCATAATGGGGAAAGAACAGTCTCTTCAATAAATGGTTTCCGGACAACTGGATATGCAGAAGAATGAAATTAGGCCCTTTTCTTACACCGGACACAAAAATCAACTCAAAATGGATTAAATAAGATGTGAAATTATAAAACTACTAGAAAAAAAAGTAGGGGAAAAGCTCCATGACATTGGTCTGGGCGATGATTTTTTTTTTTTTATGTGACCACAGAAGCATAGGCAGCAAATGCAAGAATAGACAGATGGGATCACATCAAACCGAGAAGCTTCTGCACCGCACAGGAAACAACAAAACGAAGAAGCAGCCTGTGGGATAGGAGAAAGTATTTACAAACTTTTCTTACCACTGAGTTTAAGGAAAAAAAGAAAATATTTGCAAAGTATATAGTTAATAAGGGGTAAAATACACCAGGAACTCTTAACAAACTCAGTAGCCAGAAAACAAAATAACCCGATTAGAAAGTGGTCAAAGGATCTGAAGTCATTAAACAAAAAAAGACTTACAAAGGGCCATCAGGTATATGAAAAACTGGTCGATAGCCCACATCGGCAGGGAAATGCAAAATAAATCCCAGCGATATGACTTCACACCGGTTAGAATGGCTGTTACTGAAAAGATGCAAGTTAAGTGTTGGCAAGGCCATGGAGAAAAGGGAAACTTTGCATACCTGGTGGGAATGTAAATTTGTACAGCCACTATGGAAAGCAGTATGGAGGTTCCTCAAAAAATTTAAAATAAAACTACCGTCTGATCCAGCGATCCTACTGCTGGGACAACTTAAGCTCAACATGTTGAAGAGATAGCTGCATTCCCATGTTCATTGCAGCATTGTTTACAATAGCAAAGATACTCAACCTAATTTGGGATAAATAGGTAACATGTGGTGTATATATATACACGCATATGTATATATGTATATACAATGGAATACTACTCAGTTTTTCAAAAAGAAGGAAATACTGTCATTTGTAATGACATGGATGATACTTAAGAACATTATGCAAAGTGAAATAAGCCAGACACGAAAAGACAATACCAAATGATCTCACTTACCTGTAGGATCTAAAAAAGTTAAACTCTTAGAAGCAGAGTAGAATGGTAGTTACCAAAGGCTGAGGGAGAGGTGGTTGGGGAGATGTTGATCACGGGATCCAAAATGTCATTTATATAAGAGAGGTAAGTTCAAGAAATTTGTCTTACAACATAGTGACTATACTTAATTACCTATAGTTGGCCCTTTGTTTCCATGGGTTCTACATCTGTGGGTTCAACCAACCATGGATCAAAAATGTTTGGGAAGGCTCGGCGCCTGTGGCTCAATCGGCTAAGGCGCCAGCCACGTGCACCTAGGGTGGCGGGTTCGAATCCCCAGCCCGGGCCCGCCAAACAACAATGATGGCTGCAACCAAAAAAAAAAATGGCCAGGCGTTGTGGCGGGCGCCTGTGGTTCCAGCTACTTGGGAGGCGGAGGCAGGAGACTTGCTTGAGCCCAGGAGTTGGAGGTTGCTATGAACTGTGATGCCATGGCACTCTACCCAGGGGGATAGCTTGAGGCTCCGTCTCAAAAAAAAAAAAAAAA
>CAUYQV010153711.1:0-41361 GCA_963574575.1 Galagoides demidoff
CGCCTCCCAAGTAGCTGGGACCACAGGCGCCCGCCACAACGCCCGGCCATTTTTTGGTTGCAGCCATCATTGTTGTTTGGCGGGTCCGGGTTGGGGATTCGAACCCGCCACCTTAGGTGTATGTGGCTGGCGCCTTAGCCGGTTGAGCCACAGGCGCTGAGCCTGCTTTAATTATTTTAAGTGATTTTCAGGTATATATATTTTCTGGCATGTAAACTATTTTGTTATTATATGGTTTCTCTACCCTTAAAATAATTTTGTCCTAAAGTCTGTCTTTTCTGATATAGCGTTCTCTGGACTTTCTTTTGACTAGGATTTTGTGTATTTTTTCCACGTTATTTTACAATCGTATTTATGTTTTAAATGCATATCTTGTAAATAATGTAGAGCGGGCTTTTAAACATCTATTATCTTTTGAAATGAATAATTATTACATATACTCTGATTCAAAAAATTGTAACTAATTTAATCATCAACTGTCTTTGTGTTTTTCTCTTGTTCTTCTTTTTCCTGGTAGGGAGTTCCCAGCCTGAATCTAGTTGCTGAACACTTTAAGTGGTAGGAGTGAAACAGGGTGCCGTGACGCACTGAGGGGGAGCAACTGGCCCCGACTGTCCCAGGACATTTTCCTGATAGTGCCTAACATATGAGTGGTTGGGAGTAACTCACAGAAATGTGCATTGACTCTTATGAGCATCTCTAATAGCTCTTCTGAAATTCGTATGTCTGTATAGACCCGTATAACCTCAGTGAATAGGATCACATAGTAAAAACAGATGTGAGCACGTGTACACGAGTGACTACAATTAATCTGAAGTGCTACAGTGGGGAAAGGTAATGTTGTTAACACACATCAATTCCACTCTTCTCTACTTCAGTCTATACACTTGCAGGGGTCCTCAAATTTTTTAAACAGGGGGCCAATTCACTGTCCCTCAGACCGTTGGAGAGCCAGACTGCAGGTCCCAGGATCAGTCGGCTGCTAAGCAGGACAGGTAGCAGCGGCAAAAACACCCAGTGGGCCAGATAAATGTCCTTGGTGGGCTGCATGTGGCCTGCGGCCTGAGTTTGAGGATGCCTGGAGGATGGATGACCCTAGGTTTATATGAACCTGGCAAATGCACTGTTTGAGTTACTGAAAGAGCAAAATTGGTAGGTTCTTAAAGGTAAATTGGTGATACACAAACCAATATCCTATCTAGGAATTCATCTTTAACAGGTATTCATATATAAAAACAGTAATTTCTGCTCAATAATATTTAATAACATTGTTGGGGGAAAACATAACAAGTAGAGGATAAAAGTGGATAATGAAGATATACGACGTTAAAAATGTTATGCCCTGAAAATTAGGAACAATAATGAAAAAATGTATCTTAGATACTGTTTTGCAATAACCAAAATAACACAAAGCTTTTCTACAATGAGCATGTGTTATTATTTTAATACTAAAAAGGAACATTTTCTTTTTATTCTATTTTATTTCATTCCAAACCACACATATAACATTTGCACCAGCTCATTCTGTATATCTGGGGGCTGACCCACCTCTCCAGTATTCTGAACTATCAAAGTATGAAAACTTTAGTATTTCATTAAGTCCACTTCACAAACTTGAGAAAGAAACAAACTATGTTGGTATCTCCTCAAATTGGAGCAATCGGTAGAATAAGCAAAAAGAAATCTTTACATTTATTGAGTATGTATTCTCTGAATGATACAATGCTAAGAGTTTACCTCCTTTATCCCACTTCATCTCTTGTGAAGTCAACAACGGCTCCATGAGCCAGGCGAGATGAGTTCTCTATTTCTATTGAACAAGCTTAGGTTCAGAGATGTCAAGTGACTCCCAAGGTAAGGCCGCGTGTCTGTGACATGCTGGAAGTGGGAACCAGGATGTGTGGCTCAGCCTTTAGGACGTGCTGTCCTGCTTCCCATCATAATTATGAAGAAACTGAAATTCTTAGTCATGAAGACACTGAGTGATCACAACTAACATATAATCTCACGAAGCTGCTGCTGATTCTCAAATCTCTGTGTTCTGATGATAAAGGTCAGGTCTTTCCCCACTGCTTTATGTCTACTTGCTTGAAACACAAAACCCCTCTGGTTATCAGCAATGATGCATCTATATGGACTTCCAAAGATAAGGAAAAGTACAAAGGAGAGCCCAAGAGAAGCAAAGTTCTCTATAATTTCCCTATCATCTTCCTAATTTCATACTTTAAGAAATGAACATGCTCTGTGGTTGGTAGGATTGTGGCTCAAAGGCCTGACCTCAACAAGTTGGGCTTAGGGGAAGAACTTAGCTTACTTCTTTTTTAGACCCCTCCACTGTGCCATTCCCATGCTACACCAGCTCCAGCTCCTCCCCACCCTCAAATCCTTAGGCCAGATGTCAGAAACTTACAAAATATATATCTGGTCTGATCTATAAGCAACAAGACCAGTAGATTTTTAAATTAATTCAAAACTAACAAAAAGCTCAAATAGCATCTTATGTAGCTAATTAGAAATAAAACGACAGCAGCAATAGCAATAACAATAACAAAAACATTCCCTGTCAACGTCTCAATTATCTGCTTACTTAGTTCACCCGAAAAACAAAGCTTCACACAGAAAGGTGACAACAACATACTATAGCTGATAAATAAAAATAATGTGTTCTCCCTGCTTTTGTTAAAATGGGGCCATCCACAACTATATCATCACTGAGCTGGAAACCAGTCATCCCTCAGCCTGCATTAGTGTCATGATATTATGACTGTGATTCACTCAACGGCCTCCTGCAGACAGCCAGTCCTATAAATAAGCCCCCTCATTCAGAACGCCACAGAATGTGCTCAGACGACTGGCAGAGGCAGCATAAATATTAATCATCATCATCATAATTATAATTATATATCGGCATAAAGTCCTCCTAAGAAGCATTTGAATGGTTCTGAATATTTCTCTAAAATTTGTCCTAATTCGTATATAGATGTGTCTGGTATCTGTCTCTGTCACAACATGAAAAATAAATTAAAAGTATAAAACACAATCCGTGTTGAGGAGGAAGATAGTGTCTAGCTTTTTGGAAAAGAAACTGATCTTATAGTGCCTTAAAAAACAACTTGGCACTTTTTAAAAGTTGCCTATATTCTATGCTAGTAACAAATTGTTATCATTTTCTCATTCAAGCATACGTGGTTGTAATTCTCTTAGATAGTACTCTGTTAGTCTTGTGGTTTCAACCTCAATTGCATTTATTTATAAATGATGTAGAAAACCAACTTTTCCCTTCTTACAATTCACTTTCTTTCACTCATCCCAAATTTAAAAAATAAACTTCGAAATAGCTTTCTGAGAAATCTGTATACAGAGTTCTAAAGGGAGATTATTCTATATTCATACCATGCAAATATTTCTTTATCTAGTCTCTGCTCTGAGATCTCCTCATCTACATCCTTAATTTCCCCTTCGCGGCTGGATCACTCTTATCATACATCATGCGCCAGCATTTCTCATCATAAAACCAACCAACCAACCTTGACTCCATCACACCCCTCCTAAGTCTCAATTCCTTATGCACAGGGAATTCTGGATTCATTTCCTCACCTTCCATCTTTTCTTCCATGCATCGCATTTCCTCTTTTTTCTTTAGCACAGCAGTGCTCTGTTCAGGGTTGTCAAGGACACCCCAGGTTAGCCATTAAAGTGTACATTTCATTATAATCATTGGACATGACCTTCCAGAGGCCTTTGCCATAGAAGCTGACCCTTCCTTCATGGTGCTACTCTGCCTTCTTTTCTTTCATAAAACCACTCTTCTTTAGTCTTCCTCCCACATCTCCATCGGTTCATTCTCCATGTCTTAAGCTAATGTCTTCTCTCAAAATATTTCCTGATTATTGTGTTGTCCCAAGGGCTCTGGTATAGATTTCCTCTTGCCTTCTATATTTACCTGGGGTCTTAAAGGATCCCTCCTTGACTTACAGCTTTAAAACTCAAAAATCCAAAGAGGCTTCTGCCTCCTAACTTTATATTGCACTCTGACCTAGTCTCTGAGTTTCAGACTCACTTTCTCAATTCCTTCATAGATATAACTCTACTTGGATGGCCTATAAATATCACAAACTCACCTGTCATTTGCCAAGTTGAACTCTTGCATCTACAATCTCCCTAAATCTTTTTTTGCCTCAGTTCAGCAAACATAAACACCATGTACTGAGTTTTTTCTCATGCCAAAATCCTTCCTATGAATCCCTTTAGCAAGGGTGGAATCTATCTCCAATATAAATCTTAGGTTTCTCCACCTTGTTCCATTGTGACTGCTGTCCTCCAAGCAGTCTCCCTCTCATCTCGATTCCCTCAATCCTGCTATTGGTCACCCACGTTCAATCATAAACTTCCCTTAACCCATTATTAATATAGCAATGACAATAAACTGTTTTTAAGAATGAAATTTAGAACATACCATTTGCCACCTTAATGAGGGCTTCCCGTAACCTTAGAATAAAACCCAAAGTACCAACAAGCCACTCCCAAAGCTGCCTCTCTTCCACCTTTCCCCCTGTATCTGGTGCCCCTGCATCTGCACACTCCCCACTTTTCCCGATATCTATCTAGGGGTACAAACTTCCTTTCTCTAACTCAGCACGCCAAGACCAAGACTTTTTGGCTGAGGAGTTTGCTGCCTAGGACATTCTTCCCATGGCACTTTGCCTCCTTATTTCATCTCACAAGTATCCTCCTTATGAATAATTTCAATAACTTAAAGAAATCTGCAAAACCATCCATTCATCTAATTATTCTCTAACAACATTCTGTTTATCTTCTTCATATCACCTGCCTACTCTGCTCTGTAATTATCTTGTCTGTGTGTTTAATTTACTTGTTAATCCTCTAATAAATGGTATATATTATGATCTTATGATATCGTCCAGAGCAGAGACCTTTTCTGTGTATTAACCATTTTTCCCCCACCACCAGAAAAGTGTCTGGCACTCAATTATAGTAGTACTAAATAGTAGGTACTCAATAAACATTCATTCAATGAAAAATAAGACTAACACCATTGCATTTCACTTATCTTAATATTTCCACTCACAAGTATTAAAGAAGTATGTCTTATATATAATAGATGGCAAGGAAATTACAGCAAGGTATTAAGTGGCTTAAAGAACAGAGGTCAGCAATCTACAGCCCATATGCAAAACCCTGCCTGTTGTTTCATAGTGTAAATAAAAGTTTTATTGGAACACAGCCATGCCTATGCATTGACATACTGTTTCTAGCTATTTCTGTGCTACAAAGTCAGAATTAAGTAGTTGCAACAGAAACTGTATGTTCTGGCTTCCAACACCTAAAATATTTGTGATCTGGTCCTTTATAGGAGAAAGTTATTGACCTGTGCTTCAGAAGTGTGTGATAATTGCTTCAATGGCAAACCTTCTTTAGTTGAGTTTTCAAGCCTAAAAGTCAAGCAAAAAATTGAAAGAACAGTCTAAAATATCCTACACAAGGTCAATGTCCCCTGTCCTGACCACTCTGCATTTACAGACCTAAATCCACAGCCAGAACACTGCGGTTCATCTGAGACTTAACCATTAACATTTTAACCTTCATTCAGCAAGTTCTTAACATTTTTTTAATTTCAGTTTCATTATCTGCGAGATGAGAAAAATAATGTTTGCTTTGACTAATTGACCAAACTCTTGTGAGGAGAGAGTGAAGTGTTACACCCCGCGGCTGAGTTTTGCTTTTGATCCTATCAGCAGAACTTTCTGAGGGCTCCTTAAGTAATATCTCTCTTTTAACTTTCCCCCTCTAGTCTCTTTCTTTTTCTTCTGGGAGAGACTGTTTAGAATAGAGGTCATAAGCATGAATTCTGGAATCAGACTGTTTGTTTTTACATTCCAGCTTTAGCACAGAAGAGTTTTTGACGTTGATAAGTTAGTTAACCTCTTTAAGTATCAGATCCTTATTAGTAAAGTGAGAAAAAGCAGGGCTAAATGTTCACATTGAGGTCACAGTAAGCCAGGCAGGGCTCAATCCCTTGAGATACATCAACTCATTTAATATTCTCAACAACACAATGAAGTGAGAGTTGTTATTATCCCATTTTGCAGACAAGAAAATTGAGGCACTGAGTAGTTAAATAACTTGTTCTAGATCAATAACCCAGTAAATAGAAGAGTTGAGATTTGAACCCAGTCCTTGGAGTTAGCCTCTTATTTTGGCATAAGATTCTTGTTGTTTTTGACAGTTCCTATATTAGAAAGCATACCTTAAATGTTAGCTATTACTTTACCCATTCTTTTATAGACTTCTATTATAAAAGGAAAAAATACCTATCTTATTCTGTCATAATTATTTAATTCTAAATAAATAAAGTTAAAATAAAAATATTTAGTAGGTCCAGTCACATGGTGTCATCAAGATAGCAACAAAACTCATCTTTAATTCTGTGTGTGATGTTTCACCCTCTGTTAAGAAAAAACAAAAAACACTAACTTGCAAATCAACCAAATTCCTCACTAGTTTCAGCTTGGATAATCATAATACAGTGAAATTTCCTTCTCATTTCTACTGTAAGTCTGGCGGTCCGTCAGATATCTAAAACACATAATAAATGAGGGAGTTAAAAATATAGAATAAATAGGTAAAGTGAGGGATTTAGAAATTGTTTATGGGAATTTTAAAGATTTAAAAGTACTTAACTGTGCTTTGGCAGGAACTTTAAGGGGAAGGCCTCCTTTTTCAATGCTCCTTAGAAGATAGTGAGAAACCTACAACCAGTTCTAAATGCAAAGCCTGCATGGATATGCTGGGCATCTACCCAGGTTGCTGAGTCATTATGGCAGAAGAAGTCATTGAGTGAAGGGGTCGATGTCCAGATCCTGATGATTTCTGGGAAGTAAACTATATGTGTGTTTTTTTTTTTTAAGTCCATCATATGTTCTTTTTTTTAAATTCTGGGGGAACATTTTTCCCATTCTTTAGGGTCTGGTGAGTCTGTTAAAATCATAATGCCTCACCCATGCCACAAAACTGGGAATATAACACAAAATAACCATCTCACCCTAACCTCCCCTTCCTGTTCTTGACAAAAACTCAGCAAATATCTCTTCCCAGGGATTGCTTTTTGAAAGTTGGAAAAAAATGTACTTCATTGCTGTGTCTAGATTATCAATTTCTGCATAATCAGCCATCCAAAACTTAGTGGCTTTAGAAAGCAACCATTTCTTTGTACACATAATCAAGTACAAGAATTCTGTGGTTTAGGAATTCTGACAAGGCAGAACAGGATGACTTGTCTCTCTGTACCGCAAGTCTGGAGCCTTCATTTAGAAAACTTGAATTTCTGGGTCATGATAGGGGCCAGAATCATCTGGAGGTGTCTCCAGACACTATCATGTCTGGTACCAGGGCTGGGATGACTTGAAGCCTGAGCACAGTTGTGATTGTTGACCAGGTGCCCACATAGGACCTCACCATGTGGCTTAGGATCCACATTGAATGATGGCTTAGTCCCAGAAGAAAGTGAACCTAGCGGGAGGGTTCAGAGAGGAAAGTGTTATAGAGACCCAGATGAAAACCATGTCCCCTGTTGTGACAGAGACCTGGAAGCCACACAACATCACTTCCTTTATAGTCTCTTAATTACAAGGAAGTGATGAAGGCCAGCTGGTGGTGATGGTTGCGGTGGATTTGATGCTACACCTTGATGGAGGATTGGCAAGGTGGCGTTGCAGAAGAACGTGAGAAATGGAGACCACATGGAAGGACGTGCCTGGGGCTGTCAGCAGCCACCTTTCCCACCATACAGGAGTTGGTTGGTAAAAAAAAGAAAAAAAAAAGGAAGGTGAGAATAAGCAAAATCAAGGAATGAAAAAGGGACCCTAACGAAATCACTCCGGGCCCTGGATGAATCTGCCCATCAAATGATTGCTGACACTACTGAATTCCAGTTACACAGACTATGGCTCGTGTGAAGTTTCTAACATTGTTCATCTAGAAAGTCCCAAACTGATAAATGTATTTCTCTGTGAGATCACACTGACAAGGTTGCTCCTTGGACTCAGGCAATCATCTCTCATATTGTATATTCTCAGATGTATTTAGACTGTTGGTAAAAATTACTAATCCCTTAGAATTAAAAATCTATTGATAGGTTAAGCATTACAATCACAATGTGATTGAGAATATTTTCTAATAAGCCACAGTTCTGCATTTTTTAACTCAGTGTTTTTTAGAGTGAGCAAATATGCTCACCAGTAACAGATTCATCATTATGGAAAACCACGGCCAGGACTTCTTCACTGCATCTCCAAGTCTGCTCAGTAACACTGGGAACCAGAATACACAAGCACATAAATTATGTAACCTCCTCATAATTATCACCAAAACATAATGACATGGACTTTTTCTATTATTCCATTTTAGAGAAGGAGATAGAAGAACTTGAAAAATGTTTATTGATCTTGACAAAATCTAGGCTTGAATTCCATAATTTTGTTTCAGATTTGAAAATCCTTACTTTGCATAGCCTTACCCTTACCCTTGCCACTGCACAGGCCTCACCGGGGAGAAAATTGAGGAAACAGATGCAAAAGAGGAAAGAACGTATTGTGAAAACTTTTCCCAACCGTGCCTTGTCCTTTCTGATTTAATACATCTTAGAAAATGAAGAGTGGCATTTTAAAATTTATAAATTATGTGTATGTGGTATTATACATTGTACATAGTACATTATACATAGCACTATAAAATACATAGTAGATTGTAGAAAAAGATTCATTTTCCCAGTTTTTTTTTTTGTCCCAAGTGGTACTAACGCGAGCCTCTTTAACAATGAGGACTAAGCTTTAGTCCTGTGGCACTACTGCATACACACAGAGTGCTGAGGCTATGTGCCGGGTGATAATGCAGATAATGAGAAGTCTGGACTATCCAGTGAGGATATTGCATGAGCGCTGGGCCAGAGATTAGTGTGAGCAATGCGTACCTAAGGAAATTTGAGACTTACTTTCTAAAGAAGAGATTTAAAGAAAAGGATAATAGGAAAGATGCTGTTAAATGAATAGATTGAGGCCCCAAGCATAGAGCTTTGAATCCAGAACTCAGAATTTCAGAATAAGTGGGGACTCACTACAGATTTCTTTCCTAATCCATTATTATGGCAAAGAACGCAGCATTTTAAGATCTCCATCAGGACAATGTGTTCCCCATTTTGTTCAAGACATAATTGCAGCCAAAGAATTATGGATTTCACGGAGTTTGGTTTTCTGCTTTAAGCATAGTGGGGGCCTAGAATACACGAGCTGATTGCTCTAGAATGTGGTTCTCAGAATTTTTGTTTATAGGATTTCCCTTTTTGTTTATAGGATCCCACCTTACTCCTGGTCTGGTCTCCTTACACTGTCGTAACAAAATAACCTAAAATTGGGTGGTTTAAACAACAGAAATGTATTTTTTCACAGTTCTGGAGGCAGAAAGCTTAAGGTCAGGGTCCAAGCCTAGCAAGCTCTAGTGAGAATGGCCACCTTTTACTGTGTCCTAGTGTGACCTTTCTTCTCTGTGCCTGAGAGAGAGATGGTGTGGGGTGGGCAATAGCTCTTCCTTTTCTTATAAGGCCACTAATTCTATCAGATTAGAACCCCACCCATAATGGCCTCATTTAACCCTATTTCTAAAAATTATATCCCCAAATACAGTCACATTAGGAGTTAGGGCTTCAATATAGGGATTTGGGGGGAGGGCCTAATTCAGTCCACTATAGTGTTCTTCAGAATTATTGAGGACCCCAAACAGCCTTTAGTTTTGTAGCACTACTGCATACACACAGAGCGCAGAGGCTATGTGCTGTGTGTGATAATGCACATGATGCTTATGGAGGTTATATGCATTGATAATTACTGTATTAGAAATCATAACTGAAAATTTTAAAAACACAGGGCATATTTCACTTGGTGTCTAGAGAGCTCTACTTTATAATCACAAAAAATAGAGTGAAAAAGGCAAATGGCATGTTAGTATTATTATGACAATAGTTTTGACCTCACAGACACCCTGCTTAAGTAAGCAATTCTTCCAAAGAGAAAAGAAGTCATTATATGAACTTTGATTCCAACAGCTATCTCAGTCTAATGATCTCTCTCTCTCTTTTCTTTTTTTGCTTTAGGTTGGGACAATACACAGAAATGACAGGGCCAGCCCCGCTTCCCGTGTCCTCCCACCACCATTTCCCACACAAACCCCGAGGCAGGTATAAGCTTTCCTTCTTACCTTTATGACAGCCTACTCCTCCTTTAGAAATCAACTTCAGGGCTGTGCTCAGGGGCCAGACAAAAGATAGGCAGTTATTGATTTTACCAGGAATGGCAGAATGCTCATGTCCTCATCTTCCCTTTTTACATCAAACTCCTGTCATTCTTAAAGTACTCTCTCACACGGATCCCCCCCACACACACACACAACCATCTTGATCTTCAAAGATAGCAAAGCATTCACTAAAATCATTTTCATATGAAAAGATCACTTCACTGTAGTCTTGAAATCTGAATTCTTAACAAGGCCCTGGTTGCTATAAATAGGACCCTTTCTTTTAGTATGGGCTTCAAAGTAAGTTTTCTTATTAAATGTCATTGAATATTTTGCCACCTAAGATTTGCCCTTATCTTTTCACAATCTTACCTCTCTGGGTTTCTTTCAGCATCAGAAATTAAAATACTTGAAATAGAGCTTCAATCTAGAACATCATTCTCAGAAACATATTGATGTTTTCACTAATTATAAAAACCACTGTAAAGTTTAGTACTCTACGTCACTGAAAAAATGTCTTTCAGCTATTTGATATGCAGGAAAAAATATATACTGCTTTTTTAATTCAGAATTTTAATGTTATGTTGGCTTTTAAAAAGACTTATTAAAGAATAAAATTTATACATTGTGATAACTAGAGTGAAAATTAATCTAAAGAACAATGCCTGGCCAGGCACCATCACACAGGCCTCTAATCATAGCACTCCAAGAGGCTGAGGCAAGAGGATCCCTTGAGCTCAGGAATTCAAGACCAGCCTGAGCAAGAGAGAGACCCCATCTCTACTTAAAAAAATTAAAAATAAAAAAAAATTAATTGGGCACAGTTGCAGGTGCTTGTAGTCCCAGTTACTCTGGAGGATAGGGCAGGAGGATCACTTGAGCCAAGGGGTTTGAAGTTGTAATGAGAAGGCCTGGAACTCTAGCCTGGACAACAGAGTGAGACTCTGTCTAAAAAAAAAAAAAAAAAAAGCCCAAGGTGAGAATGATTTAATAAATAAGTACAACAACTTGGGGTGGGGAAGACACTAATTCTCACTGTAAAAGAACTCCAAACATGCAGTCGTGAATATTTCTGTTCCTGTTTTAAAAGCAAATATAAAGTGGGCTGACTCGCCAAACCATTTTTATGGTCATGTCTTTTAAGAAATATTTACTTTCATGTACTCAATATTTACACATCATCAAGAAACATTTACTACCTTGAGCTTTCCATTAGAAATGGAAAAGGTGGATATTCAGCAAGGGAAGACAAACTATTTTGTTTGGAGCTAAATTTTCACTGGTATCCTTGTTTTATTCAAGAAGATAGGAAATATGGCTTCTATAGTCCAGAGTGACAACAGTAATTGTTTATTCCAAGTCATATTTTTAAAAGTTTTGAATCCATTTAATGGAATAACTTCCATATATGAAGTTATTCTTTAACAAAAAGGGAAATGTTACATTAAGAAAATGATAATTTCACTATGATCTTTGTACAGAACAGAAAACCTATAATATTTGTATCAATTGTCTTTATTTCTCTCAGTCAAGTTGTATACTTTGTTCTTCTGCCTGATGACTCAGAGGAAAATAATTTAATTTTTTTCTTTCTACTAACCATTCTGGTTGGTAAGGGAGAAATTTAAAAAAATAAATAAATAGCTCTTTGGTTCTTCTTGCTCACTTTAAAATATTTATAAAATTGTAGAAATCTCTTTGCCAAAACATCTAAATCACTCAGATTTCTTCCATTTTGAGAGACCAAGTAATTTGTTGGATTCTAGTACATTCCACTGAGCAATATTCTATGCCCACAAATATCATTCTACAGCATTATTTTTAATGACAGGATGAAGAAGATAAATAAACAGAAAGTCATTTGCCCGATGGCTGTAAAGGATATCGAGTTCAGAGAGACCTGATGTATCAATAGGAGCCGGCAGTTCTGAATGCTAAATCTAATTATACCTTTTCCTGTTGGGATTTCAACATCTGCCTCCATGTAGATTGATTAGAATGAAGCAGGCCATCAGAGGCCCTTTGTCTGTGTTTGACTGGGTGAAACAGCTGACAAGTGGCCGTCAGATTACCCACAGAGGGGCAGCTGTGAGATGGGAGTTTGACAGCTGACTTCATTATAAATCCTAGGCTGCAGACTGCAATGGATTTGTCCTTTAATTGAGCAGGGCCAGAAAACTGCCCAGAGAGGAAATGGGAGGGAAAATGCTAGGATACTGATAACATAACAGGAAAGATAGCAGGTGAATCCCACTCTATGACAGAACAGATAATATCAGGATGACTCTGGAAAAAAATGTTTTGGTATGTTGAGTATCTCAATCACTTTAATTGAAATTGCCCTAACTTGGTTATTGGAATGTCTCAGTAAGTTATTTTGTTAATCAGGGCATTTTCCCCTCCTTATCAGGCAATTTCCTGCTTAATAAAATCATGAAAATAATATTTTCCTACCACTTCCTTTGGCAAATACTTTTGAATGCTATGTAGCAACAGAAGTTTCTTTAAAAAGAGTATGAGCAATTAGGAGATGTATATATAAGAAAACAAAGAAGGTTTGATGTAGGTAATAAGTTTCTGGAGGGGTTTCTGATAGAAAATAAAAAAAACTGCAGCTTTTCAAAGCATGTTCTTTACCATGAATCAGTATCTATAGATACATTCAGGACCATATAGATAAGGTTAAATATTCCATAGCGAAATCTTGAATGTGAATACCAAAGGCAATTTGCTTTAATAAAACACATTATGTCAAAATAATCCACCATTCACATTAAAACACAATTTAAAATTGTATACCATGTGAAAATGTTATAGATTTTTACTTAGGGTAAATAACTTTGTAATAGGCTTTGGCATTTAAACATATGTGCTTCTGTAATTTATCTTCATTTGCTTCTGGTAGACTTTTCTCTCTATTCACAATAAGAATCAGCATGAAGTAATCACTAAACATTTGTGTTCATTCTAAATAAAATAATCATTCAATGTCATGGTGATAAATGCTCTTTGTGAATGTTACCATTTCTATGATCATTTTACCTCTATGTTGAAACTTTCATATTATTTGCAACTTTTGTATTAATTGACTAAACACTGGTAATGCAACCTTTTTTGGTTAGTATTTCCCATTTCCTTTCTCACACAATTTTTATGAATTCATTACAAGAACACTCTTCAGATGTATTACCATTGCTCATTCTTCCTGCCTGTGAATGAAACTCAGAAATATAAAATAGTGGAATAGTACGTAACCAAAAGGAAATCTAGATGATGATACATTGGTAATTGTTTAGGAAATTATATAATTTTGTGCCCTTAAATAGATAATGATCATTTACTCAGGAACACATCTATTTTTAAAGGTAAAAATCAATGGGGCACATTCTAGGAATCACAACCTAATAATAGAGATTTTCTGGACACAGGAATTTGAGGTCTGGTTTATTGAAGCCAGTGGTTGAATATGACTGTCAGGCTCTTCACAGAATGTCAACACTTAATTCATGAAGGGAAGTTCCTTAGTATAACAGAGTGGTTAGAAATATAGGTCCTGAAATAAACTGCCCAAGAGCAAATTCTAGTCTATCATCTACTATTCATGTATTCGTAGTCAAGCCATTTTCAAATCTTGTCGAACCTCATTTGTTTCCTCATCTTTAAATTCAGTAAGATAACATTATCTCACTTTAATATACTTAAAATTATATAAATAATTTTATATTATTAATATATATTTAAAATTATTATAATTTGTGTGTGTGCATATATGACAATTGAGTATATATCTATAACCCTTAGAACATATATAATGTAAGCCTAATATCAAAGGAAGGTAGTACACGGATCCACTTTCCCCACCCCAATTATCCCATTGTGTTTTTATGCTAATCTCTTGGAATAAACAAGTAATAATACAAAAATAAATTATTTTTTATAAAAATAGTACAAAGTAACAAATTTTCAAAAACTATTTGTATTATATGCAAACATAAGCATTCAAGAAATAAACTTTTCAAGTCAGTGGATGATTTCTAAAGATAGTTTCTCATTTGTTTTCCTTGCCTCATTGGATGTGCCATTTTTTTGCAGTAGTTTCCACAGTTCCTTCATGTCCAGGGATGAAAAATGGAAGAAGGAAAAGGAAGAAAAATGATATTGAAATTGGTTAAGGAAGGACAATCTAATTTCTTTTATAAGGCCATGGAAATATATTGCCAGAAAAGAAGATGCAGATCTATTTCACACCCCATTTCAATTTTAGTCATGGGTTCCCGGCGCCATCTTGTCGATTGACACCTGGAATCTAGCCTTTCTAGATTGTTTTTTTTACCTCAATTCAAATACCATTTTTAAACCAATTTTTATTTCTGACATCCCCAAGGCTTCTCACTAAATACAGTTTACCAATACAGGAGATATGTAGTATGAGCATTGCCTTACAAGATACTAATGATTAGTACATTTATCCTTAATAAACAATTTAATAATGTAACATGAAGAACCCTAAGTCTTTTGTACTATCTCCTCAAACAAGACAACAATCTCCTAAAATACCTCCTATAATAGGTTACATAGTAATAATATCTTAATCCCGCAATACTGTAATTTATATGCAGCAAAATGCAGCACATGCATAGGTTAGACATGTTTTCCCACAAACTCTAAAGCACCAATCACATTTTTAAAAGTTATTATTTTGTCTATTACACAATATTACACAATGGCAGCTAAATTAGATTATGCAGATGCTATACACTGCATTTCTTTATTTTTTTAAAGGACCCATTAAAAGGGGTATTTACACTGTATTTTCATCAAATAAAGTAATAGAAGAATGTAGAACTAGTTGACCACCAATACTGCAATATCTTGCCTATGCCAATAAATATCTTATGGATAGAGAGCACCACTTTAGATATTACGTGATTACATTTACATGGCACAAAAAGATTAAAACCAAAATTTTGTCTATTCTAGGCTTCAACTTTTTCACTATTTAAAATTTGCATTGCATTGCTGAATGAGGTCAAACCATTATGAATATTATAAATAATGGAAACCTTAAATTTTTTCATGTCTAGAAGTTTGTCTGGTGTCAGTGACTTGGAAATGATGCTTCCTTTGATCAAGTTAAGAGTTAGCTTCCATTCTCAAACATCAAAACACTGAATGTGAAGATCATACCATTCTCATCCTGTGTCAACTAAATCCAGGCATTCAACTGAGTAGTTTAAAAGATTAAGAATGGGGAATCACATAAAAGTCTTGCGCTTGACTTTCATTTGAAGGACATCCATGAAACCAGCTATACATGTTTTTAGTTATTCCATAAGATAAAGTTTGACTTTGGTAAGAAATGCCTGTTGAAATAGCTCACCTCAATCGGTTAGGGCTATGATATTTTAATCTTCAGAAAATCCTACTGGACTGATATGTTGATATCAGTATGCTGAATTAATTTCACCTCATATATTAGGGACCACCAATCAAGAACCCATAACTAAGTGATGAGGGATAGAGAGATAGTAAAGAATCCAAAACGTAGATACATTTAATCCAAATTTGTCTAGTTAACTAAATATTGGGACTTGCTTGGACTGAGAGAAAAGAAATATTGAAAAGACAAAATATCTAAATTTCATTTTCTTCAAAACATCAGATTATCTATTATGGCCTTGAAAGACTTAAAATTTACCTCATTCTGTTGAACTTCTCCCTTATCTTTGATATAGAGTGATAATTATTTCATTTCCAATATAAACATTTAATGTGGTAGTATACCTCTTTTTTCTTTTCTTTTTTTTGAGACAGAGCCTCACTCTGACACCAAGGCTAGAATGCCGTGGCATCAGCCTAGCTCTCAGCAACCTCAAATGCCTGGATTCAAGCAATCCTCCTGCCTCAGCCTCTCCCTCCCAAGTGACTGAGACTATAGGCAATCATCACAACAACCAACTTGTTTTGTTGAGAAGGGTCTCACTGTTGCTCAGGCTGATCTCGAACTCCAGAGCACAAGGCACCCTCCCTCTTCGGCCTCTAGGAGTGTTAGGATTATAGACATGAGCTACCATGTCCAGCTATAGTTTCCCTACAAATTTTGATATGTTGACTTATTATTATTCAGTCTGAAATATTTTTCCATTTCATTTGTAATTTTTCTTTGACTCGGGTCATTTAAAGGTATGTTTGATTTTAAAATATTTGTGAATATGTTAGGTATTTTATGGGTTTTAGTGTATAATGAAATCTCTTGTAACCAGAAAACATACTCTGTATAACTTAATTCTTTTCAATTTGCTTTATATGACTACGTATTACCTGTCTTTCTTGGTAAAGATGCCATATGTCCATAAAAATTATGAATTTTCCTTAGTTGTTTGATGCAGTGTTCTATAAATGTCACTTAGGTTAAGGTAACTGACACTGTTCTTAAAATTATGTACTTACTGATTCTTTTTGTCCAGGTGTTTTATCAATTGACAAGAGTGGTATTAAAATTTCCAAATTTAATTGTGAAATTGTCCCTCTAATTTTTTCAGTTCTGGTATTAGTTGCCTAAACATATATGATTATATTTATTTTGATGAACTGAATATTTTATCATTAGAAAATATCTTTCTTTATCTGTAGAAATACTTTCCTTTTTCAGACTAGATTGCCTGACTTAAACATAGACATTTCTGCTTTTTAGGCTTACTATAAGCATGACAAACCTTTTCCCATTGATTTGCTTTCACCTTATCTATGTCTTTTATTTAAAGGGAATCTCTTACAGATAACAGATAGTTCAGTCTTCTTTGTTGCAATCCATGCTGATAATCACTGACTTTTAATTGGAGTGCTTAGTTCATTAATATTTAATGTAATTATTGACACTTGTGATTTAGGTCTACCCTTTTTCTATTTCTTTCTGTTTGACTTTCCTATTTTATTAGTTCTTTTTTCTTCATTCTGTTGGATTTTTAAAGTATTATTAGTATTCTCATTTCAATGTTTTTCTTCACTTTTTTAGCTTTACCATTTATATTGTTTTTTTAGTGGTCATTTTAGGGATCACTATATTAAATATTCTTAATTTTTCTTTGTGTTAATATTGCACCATCTCACATAAAATGAAATATGTAAATAACTTCTAGCCATCACCTTCTTTTATATTAGAGTTGTTATTATATCACATATAAGTAAAATAATAAACTCCTTAGGATAATGCAATAATATTTGCTTTAAACTCTTCAATGAGAGTTTTAAAGATTATGAAGGAAGAAAAATATTTTTTAATTTACCAAGGTATTTACTATATCCAATGTTATTTTTACTTTTTTCAAGATCTTGACTTTCCTTGTACATGTACGTCCTTTCTGTTCAGCCTGAAAATTTTCCCTCTGCATTTCTTACAGCGTTGGTCTGCTAGAAATATATTATCTTAGTTTTTCTTCTTTATTTAAAAATCGTTTTATTTAACCCTCATTCTTAAAGGATAATTTTGTTGGTTATAGAATCAAGAGTCTTTTTTTTAAAAATTATTATCAAGATACTGGTTCACTGCTTTCTTCCCTGTAGATTTTCTGACGAGCAATTAATGTTAATTCAACTTAACATTACTCTGTAGGTAACGTGCTGTTCTTCTACATCCGCTTTCAGATTTTATTTCTATCTTTGGCATTTGTAGTTTTGACTAAGGTGCCTTAAGGCATGGTTTTCTTCATATTTATTTTGCTTGACATTTGCAAAATGTTATGAATCTTTAAATTTACATATTTTACCAAATTAGAAAAATGTTGGATAATATTTCTTCAAATCTATTTTGTATCCCATCCTATCTCTTCCCTCCTTCTGGGACTCCAATTACATCTACCTTAGATTTTTTGATACAGTTTAACACATTCTTGAGACTAGGGTTTTTTTTAATTTTTTTCACTCTTTTTACATATTTTTTAAAAATATAATATCTAAAATTTATTAATGATGATCAGGAGTAAACATTGCAGTAAAATTAAACCCATTACAATGTTTTCTTTCGTGCTCAATAGCAAACTTTCTGTTGAATAGCAAATTTCTAATTTTTTAATTTTGATTAATGTGAGAGTATAAATGATTAAGTTATATTGTTTGCATTTGTAAGGTAAAGGTTCAAGTTGCAGTCATAGATTTATCCTCATGTTTACTGACTCTCTGATCAATATTACTTATCAAGAGTTTGCTATTTTAAAAGTTTTGGGTATTGCATTTTTTTACCTATATAATGTTCATTTGATGCTTTTTTATAATTTGCATTTCTTTCTCATATTTTCTTTCAGTTTAAGCATATCTTTTCTTGTATCTTTGAATATTTTTAGACCTGATATTAAAAATACTTGTCTACTAGTTGTAACATGTTGATTATCACAGGACTTTTTCTATTCCAAATAGGTCAAAAGTTGTTTTTTCTGTATATGTAGAGTGATTTAGACTATATCTTGAAAGATGTTGTTTTGGAGGCTTAAGCCCTTGCTTTGTGTATTGGTAAAATTTTTAACTTTTTTGCTATTCTTTTCATTGTCTTAGCAGGCAATTAGCCTGTAGGAATTCAACTGAAAATTCTATGCTTAACATCTCAGTTTGGTTTAGTATGCTTATCCTTTGCTGTAGTCTATCATGGGCTTGTGTGAAAGTTTGTCAAGACCAGGAGTGAAACAGAGATTAGGGCAGAGTTTATAAACAAAATGTGGATCTTTTTCTCTAATCTCACAGTTACTTGATTTCCCAATACTTTCAAGCATCTGTTAGTTGCCTCAAATTCTGTTCTTTGGTTTTTCAGTGTGCAGAGAGTATGAGTTTTCTATCAAAGTTTTAGATCTTTTGTGTGTACCTGACATTGACTAATGCCTCAAAAATATAAAAACATACAAAGCTATCCTTTCTTCTAAGTTTTTACTACTGCAAATAATTTGTCTCCTGTTGTTCACTTTTTAATGTCACTGTTTATTAAAAAATAATTGTCCAGAGTATATACTTCTTATATGCATAAGGATTAGGTCCTGTAAGGGGTACATTGTTATACCAGAAGTAGGACACCAATCATTTTTTCTTGAAGCTCCAACTACCTACAACTATTTAAACTTATTGTACTATTACATAATTTTCTAAAGGATAATGAGTAGCCCAGTTATCTTTTTTCCATATGTCTATCAATAAATGGATTCTGAGAAAAAGAAAGTTCCTCTGGGGCAGTAGGATATATCCAAGAAACTAGAAAAATTGTAACACACAGCCAAGTTTTAATTCCAATAAACCCTAAGAAACATGAGCAAAGTGGGGATATTTATCTATTTGAGAGTATTTCTGAATTAAACTTTTTCTTCCCCATTGCCAACATCATTCAATAATTCTTGCAAGGTTCTATCTAATAGAAGACATAATGCAGGCCTTCTTACATAAAGACTGAACTCTCAATAAGAAGTGTCTTTGAGTCATGCTTTCTGATATCAGTGAGGCTCTGAGTCAATCACCAAGAGCACCTTGTTCAGCAATTCCACTGATAAGAGAATTTTCAGAATGGTTTACTAAAATTAGAGACTAAACATACAGCTGCAGAAAAAAATACAGGGTAACTTGAGAAAAAGGAATTCATTCCAAAAATAAGATTATATTAAATATGGGGGAAATAAATGGTATGGAGGTATGTAAATCTTTAAGCCACCTGATTAAAACTCATATCAAGTACATAAGCTAACCCAGACTTCAGACTTAATCAAACAAAGATGAGTTTTTTTAAAAAATAATATATACAAAATTTATGTGGGACTCTCAAGATGTTCATGTGTTTATGTGTGCGTATGTACTCACACACCTGCACGTGTTTTTATTATTAAAGCAAAATTTCTAATAGAAATGGAAGAAATGTCTTTCTTTGCTGTGGGTGGCATCATGTCATACTAATTTATCAATCCTGCTGAAAAACTTAGAGACTAAAGTTTAGTTTCTTACTGAATATCATTTTCATTTTTATTATTTAATCCAATGTGAAGTCATATTAAACTTCCTCAATCTTACCACTTTATCTGCATTTTTAATAAGTTTTCATCACTATGGGGCACTGTATCAGATTAGTAGGTGGAGTGCATGTTGGTGATTAGACTTCACATACATAATGCATATTCACTTAGGCAATTTCAGTCAATACCGAAATTATTTCTTAAGGAAAGTAGAAACTTTGAGTTGAAGAATAGGATAAAGCAGATTGACAAAGAGAAAGATGCTAAACTCTTGATCTCCACAGGCTAAGTATTAGAACATTCTGGGCAAATATTTCTATTACACTTTTGATGTTTAAATACTGGGCTTCATATTTGAAAGCGAGTTAGGAGAGATTTTCCTGAAAGTTACAGTAGAGAGACACATGACCAAGCTGCCCAGGAATTTAATTCTCTTGGCCGTATTTTATATAAGGCAAAGGGAAGTTTCAACAAAAATCAAAAGTTTGCATAGTGGTTAGAGTTGAATGAATGTGACTGCTTTCTCATTTGCCATTAATGAAATGCAAGTTTGTATAAATGCCAGGAAACTAGGCAATATAAAGCTAAAACAACCAAAATTATAAATTTCATTAGATACAGTAATTCTACCTCTAGAAATAAGCATTTTATTGCTTAACCTAAGGAAAAAATTAAAAATATGATTGAGCATTAGATACAAAGATGTTTATTATATTGTTCATTATGGTTAAAAAACAGGAACAACACAAGTATCCTAAATTACATTGTTTTGAAAGAATATTCAACAATTGATAAAAATGATCACAAAAACATTATTAAATTGAGAGGATGATATAAATTAGCATATTATATGAACCCATTTTATAACATAAGTGTTAAAAATAATAAAACTATGCATACATAACAACCTCACAGTGCTTATCTCTCCATGTAAGGATTATAAGTGATTTCAAATATTTTCTTCTTTTGCTTATTGTTTTGTGAACATTCTAAAATTAGCATATTACTTTTCAGCAAGGAAATGGAACGAATCATTGTAAAAAATGATTAACAGACTTCGTAGATGTATACACTTACAGATTCACAAATCAATTTAGCAGACAGTATATGAAGTTTTATATACCATTCCACTCCCACCCCAGACACACACTTTCCTACTATTGACATCTTGCATTCCTTTGATACATTTAATGAACCAATACCAATAAATTATTCACAACTATTATTCACAGTTTTAAATTTTAATAAAGCTCAAATATTCAATTTTTTCTTTTCATGGATCATGTCATTACTTTTGTATCTAAGATCTCATTTCCAAACAAACCCAAGGTCACCTAGGATTCTTTTCTATGCTATATTCTAGAAGTTTTAGTTTTATATTTTGCATTTAAGACTAAATGCATGTGCCGTGTGTAAGGCTGAGTTTAGATTGATATTTTTGTATTTGGATGCTAAATTGTTTCAGCACAATTTGTTGAAAAGACTATCCTTTCTTTATGGACCTTTCTTTGCTTATTCAAAAATGATCATTTGAAGGTACTTGTATGAGTTTATTTCTAGGCCTTTTTGTATCAGTGTGTTCATAACTTCATTGATACCACACTATCTTGAATACTGATGCTTTGTAATAATTCATAAAGTCAGATAGTATCAGCCCTCTGACTTTGGTCTTCATCAGTATTGTGTTGATCATACTATGTCTTTTCTTATATAAACTTTAGATCAAAGTTTTATATTCACAAATAACCTAGTGGGATTCTGATGAGTTGTATGTTCTATCTATAGATCAATTTGTGAAGAATTGACATATTAAAAATTTGTCTACTTATGAACATAGTGTCTTTCCCTTGATTTGGCTCTTCTTTGATTTCTCTCTTTAGAGTTTTATAAATTGTATAGCATCTTCTTTATACCTATGACATGTCTTTTTTCCTGCTCCCTCTTTTGGAGAGAGTAGTATAAATAGAGTGGTATTTAAAATTTAAAATTCCAATTGTCTATTGCTGCTATATAAGCAATCAATGGACTTTTGCATATGAACCTTGTCTCCTACAATCTTGCTATAATCATCTATTAAAATTTTTTTAAGGGATGGTCAATTCTTTGACATTTTTTACATACGCAATCATGTCATCTGTGTTCAAATCCATGCACACTTTCAAATAATACATACTGCTTCAGATGGAGCAGATATAAATCAATAGAACATTCCAAATTCCTCCCTCTATTATAATATTGTTGCCATTTATTTACCTTATCCATATGCTACATATACACACAGATATTTATATAACTTTCTTGCTATTATGACTTTAAACAGATAATCTGTTAGCTCCTATTGGAGTAAAAATATTTAGTTTACTTTTTTTTCCCTGCTCTGAAATTCTTCCTTCTTTATGTAGATTCAAGTTTCTGATTTATATAGTTTTTCTTCTCTCTGAAGTTCTTTTATCACTCTTACAAGGCTGGTTTACTGGTTACAATTATCCTTACTTTTCATCTAAGAAAGTATTCTTTTCCACTTGAGGAATAATTTCACTGGTAAAGTATTTTAGTTTGCTGAGGTTTGTTTTCTTTCAACACTTTATTTGTTGATTGATTATTTTTTACTTATTATTTGAGACAGTATTACTCTTTTGCCAGGGCTAGCATGCCATCTTATCATAGCCCATAGCAAACTCAAACTCTTGGATTCAAATGATCCTCTTACTTCAGCTTCCTAAGTGCCTGCTATGATACAGGGCTAATTCTTCTGTTTTTAGTAGAGACAGGGCCTTGCTCTTGGTCAGGCTGGTCTTGAACTCCCAGATTGCAAGGACAACAGTTTTGAGCTACCAAGCATGGCTTCTTACAACATTTTATTTTTAGTTATTATTATTTTGAGACAGAGTATCACTTTGTAGCCCTTGGTAGAGTGCTGTGGCATCACAGTTCACAACAACTTCAAACTCAGACTCAAGTGATTCTGTTGCCTCAGCCTCCTGAGTGGCTGGGACTATTAGCACCCACCACAATGCCCATCTATTTTTAGAGATGAGGTCTCACTCTGGCTCAGGCTGGTCTTGAATCTGTGAGCTCAGGCAATCCCCCTGCCTCGGGCTCTCAGAGTGCTAGGATTATAGGCGTGAGGCACCTCACCTGGGAATAACACTTTAAACACTATCTCCCTTCATTCTTTTCTTGCTTGAGTGGTTCCTGAAAACAAGTCCTTTACAACTCTTTGTACCTTTATATGTAAGATATTTCTCCCTCCCCCCACCCAGCTTCTTTGAAGATTTACTTTATCTTTAATTTTTTTGTGTTTAAAATATGATATGACTCTTTGTATATCTTTCAGATTTTTCATGCATGGTTATTCTCTGAGCTTCCTGGGCTTATGATTTCTTTCTGACATTTATTTTGAGAAATACTCAGCCATTATTGTTTTACGCATTTCCTCATTTCTCTCTTTTCATCTTTTTCTAGTATTCCCACGATGTGTATGTTATACCTTGTGTAATTGTTTCATGGTTTTGGAACATTCTGTTTCATTTTTAAATTCTTTTTTTGTTTCTCTTTGTATTTAACTTTGGGAAGTTTCTGTGGCCACCTTGGGAGTGTTCTAGTCTACTGATGATTCATCAAAACATTCTTCATTTTTGTTAACATGGATATAATTTCCAACATTTCTTTTTGATATTGTTAAAGATTGTATCTCTCTGGTTGCATTACACATCTATTCTTGCATGTTATCAGTTCATAACATTGGATCCCTTAGCATTATATTAATTATAATTATTTTAAATTTCCAATATGATAATTCCCAAATCTCCTCTATATGTAATTCTGGTTCTAGTGTTTGTCTCTTCACTTTATTTTTTCATGCCTTTTAGCATGCCTTATAATTTTTTGTTTTAAAGTAGAAATGACATATCAGGTATAGAAACTGATGTATACTGGACTTTAGTGTGAGATTTTATATTTATTTTCATAGAAGCTAGGCTGTATTTACTGATTTTTATAGCTATATTTGCCAGAGGCTCCATTTTCCTCCAATGTACTTGTTTCGTCCTTCATTTTCTTTGAGTTTCCCTAGAATATCCTTCTTAAATAGAAGTCTTGCAGCTCTTTCATCTATTATTATACAAGTATGGTGGTCAAGTATGGTAAGGGTGAAGCATTGTACTACCTTATGATTAAGTCTCAATCTTTTAGTGAGAATGTATTTCTTGGCTCACAAATGCATCTTGGCTTTTTTTCCTCACTTATGGGAAGCAGCAAGGCTAACAGGGGCTGAATTTGGGTAATTTCCATTTGTCTAAGTCAAATAAGGTTTTGATAAAATCTTTTCCCTTGAACAGGCAGAGTCTATTCTAGGGAATGGTCTGGATTATTTTAAAACAATTACTTTTCCCCTTAGGGTATTTCAGAATGGTTATTTTTCTATCTTCCTGACCAAATATTTCTCTAATATTTACCTTGAAAACTTTGTGGGGCTGCTGGAGGTGAAATCCACAAAAGTATGAGGCCCCTTGGACTAGCCCAAGGACTCTCTCTTTCAGCCTCTAGCAATTAGTACAAGTTACCATTTTAGCATTTCTACTTGCTTTATCTTCAGGAAAGCCGTTCTGTATTCTCTATATTTGCCTATCTGTCTTGTTTTCAAGGATGATGGTTTGTCCATTTACATAAATTCTCATGGATCTATAAAAGTCATTTTCCCCCACTTATTTAGGTTTTTTCTTATTGTGAAAGTGAGTGATAATTCTAAACTCTTCACTTGTTGTAGAAGAAACCGGTAGTTGAATATTCCAAAAGCAATTTTTAAAATATAAATGTTAAAATGATCTTAAATACTTTATTGTTAGTTTTTAAGTTGATATGAGACCACTGCTATGAAGAAACTCTGAGTAGTGCTTGAGTTGGCACTAAAGTCAGATTTTAATCCCAGCTTAACAACCTACTTGGCAGACTTGCCCTATTCTTCTTTGCCTTATTTATCTAAAAGAGAGAGATAATGGCAGTACCAACCATAGTGTTCTTATGAAGTATAAATGAAGTTGATACAGAAAGAAATCTCAGAACAGGGTAAGTTCTTGGTAATAACAGCTGTAATTGTTATTTTTACTCACAAATATTTTATGCTATGGAAAATAAAGAAATAATAGTGTAGTGTTTATCAGAGCTATGGGATTTAAGGTCAGTTTCACCTGGCATTGATTCCTAGCTTTAATGTAACCTTTGGTTTTATTACCAACCCCTATTACCTCATCTGCTCTCTCTGTAAAGCAGAACTAATAATTCTCACCCTAAAGCTGGTCATGAAGACTGAACTATATTATATATGTAAAGAGATAGGAACAGGCCTAAAACTCGTAGCACTCAAAAAAAGGCTACTTATCCTAATTAATAGTAAACAGTAATAGTTTTTACTTGTATTTTACCTGTATTGTGTCTATAGCTTAGCTTTGAGACTGTCCTTTGTATTTTATTGTGATTGATAAGTCAGTTCATAAAGATCACGAGAATGTCTTTACTTGCTTTTTTTCCTTTTTTCCTGCATCATTTGAGATGGGACAGTAGAGTGTTTAGTAACAGAAAATCTGTCTAAATTATACTTAGAAAACACCCATTGATAAACCCAGCACATATTTTGTGAGCTCCTACTCTCTGAATGTTATAAGGGATTTTGCAAATTTATGTTCTTAAAAATTAATGAATTATTTTTATATATTTGAAAAAAGCAATATTTTCACTGTCTCAATATTTGGTAAACTGTTTTTAAAAAACAAAGTTCTTTCTTATTTATTTATTTTAATATTCAACTCAAAGATATTCTATTCAGAAATTTCAGGGAGATTGATCTATTTGGGGGTAAAATAAATATTTACAATAATTTGTCATTATTTGGATCTACACAATAAGATGTTTTGTGCAGATCCAGTGACCTGTCAATGTCAATACCTGTTATGTATGTACCTTCACTTAATTGCATGTGCCTCATGATCACACATCAGTGAATATTTAATGACATACAATTTACAAAGAAGTAAAATGAGATATACATTCCTAAATCTTTCTCTGTGGTAAAAATGCATAGCATAAAATTTGCCATATTAACCTTTGATAAGTATATAGTTCATTAGTGTCAAGTACAGTCTTCTACAACTTACCTTCAGAACTTTTTCATCTTGCTAAACTGAAATTCTATACTCTTTATACAACTCCCTATTTCCTTCTCTTGCAGCCCTGGAAACTATCATTCAACTTTCTGTTTCTATGACTGCAACTACTCTAGATACCTCATGTAAGTGGAGTCATACAGTATTTGTATTTTTCTAACTGGTTTATTTCACTTCGTATAAGGTGCTTATGGAATGTTCATGTTGTATCATGTACCATAATTTATTTCCTTTCAAAGGCTGCATAATGTTCTATTGTGTATATATATACACATTTTGTTTATTTATTCATTGATGGCCACCAATCTCTTTGGAGAGTTGCTCTCATCTCTTTGGCTTTTGTGAATAGTACTACTATGAACATAGATGTGCAAATATCTCTTTGAGAACCTTTTTTATTTTTGAGAGCCATTTTTTTAAATTTTCATGGATATATACCCAGAAGTGAATGTTTACATCACATAGTAATACTAATTTTTAATTTTTTTGAGAAAATATCTTGCTATTTTTCATAGTGTCTACACCATTTTACAATCCCACCAAGGATCAAAATGGTTCCAATTTCTCATGTACTTGCAAATATTTGTTATTTTGTCTTTTTTTTTCTTTTGTGACCATTTTATGAAAAGATATCTCACTGTAGTTTTGATTTGCATTTCCCTAATGATTCGTGATGCTGAACAACTTTTTATTTGCTTGTTGGTCATTTGTACATTATCTTTAGAGAAGCAGAATTATGCTTTACAGAAAAAAAATAAATACCCTGAATAAAATGGGTGTTTTCATGATTGTTTCTATTATTAGTAATTATTTCTTTTAGTTTTACTGCACCAGTAGCTTTCTTATAAGTAGAAGTCTAGGTTTTACAATAATATAGCACTTCCATCTTTTCCTGCTTTTCAATAAGCATTTTTTTTTTGAGAGAGAGTCTCACTTTGTCACCCTTGGTAGAGTTCTGTAATGTCACAGCTCACAGCAACCTCAAATTCTCAGGCTTAAATGATTCTCTTGCCTCAACCTCCCAAGTAGCCGGAACTACAGGTGCCCACTACAACGCCTGGCTATTTTTTTGTTGTACTTGTCATTGTTGTTTAGCTGGCCTGGCCTGGGTTCAAGCCCACAAAAGCAGCTCATCAGCACTTTTTCACATGATTCATGAGATTTAAAAAGATGTTTAAAGTGAAATTAAAGAGAAACATGTGATCTATACTCAGTACTTATGGATTAGAATAAATTAAGCATAAAAATTAGTTTATCAAAACCTGTAATAATCATTTTAGACATCTTTTGTAGTAAGGAGTAAAGAAATACATTTAAACTAAAGATGTTTGTTGATTGCTCAAGCTACTTTACTATTCAGAAATGGATGCTTGCTTTTTAAAAATTGTTTTAAAATAATCACGAAATGCTATTAAATGAAAAGGGCAGATACACATCATTATATCAAGCACTATGGTTACAGCACTGAGCAAGGCAGATACGGCCTCAGTCTTATGAAACTTCCATTCTTAAGAGCAAAGAGATTACATACATATAAATGAAATTGTTATTTCATGGAACATGTGGAATAATTGAATTCAGAACAAACCTCAATCTGTGAACACACAAATTAAAGATAGTGAGAGAACAGTAGGTCACACAGCTAAATGAGCATCAGAGAGAATTACCATTTTCAAAGATTTTAAAACTCTTTGTCCATTTACTTTCCAGTAAAACTATTTTGGCAGTGTACTGGCATTATTGATTAAGACCCACTTGGACAACTCCAATTTCTCAATTAAAATTTTCAAAGCTGCTTTTGACTGCGTCTTCATGTTAAAGACAAAATTTCCTCTACTCTCCACACCAGGATATTTTTTTTAAAAACATGATTATGTGATCATCAGAGAAGGTTATCAATAGGATTTGAATTTACATAAGTAGGATATATTCAAATTTTTAATAGTAAGAAACAACTAAGATCTGAGATTCTTTCAGGATCCAAATCAGATTTCAAAATTTTTCTAAATTGATAGATTAACAATCAGAGTGAGGATTAAGGGGAGACAAAGTTCCTTGGCAGGATGTTGATGAATTCTTTGGTTCATCTGAGAAGTAAACATTCATACTGTTCAATTATTATATGCAAGAAAAATATGCTGATTTCTGGAGATACAGAAACATTTTATGCAATTTCATGTTTACAATTTAGGAAAATATAATGGGCTATGGGAACACTGCACATTAAGAAACCAACCCAGCCTAGAAGCTCAGATAAGGTTTCACAGAAGAAAGATACTGTGTTGCAGTCTTCACAAATGTGCAGAATATATAAGGTTTGGAAATTTTAGATACAGAATATACAGTGAAAATGTACTTTTAGTTTTACAACAGAAGAACTTTTCTAATGATATTTTTCTACTAACATGTCATTCAGTTATACCCAGTGCATGAGTAGGAGAAGCAAAAACCATCACCTCATAAATGCCAATCTGGTCACTACGTCCTAAATGTCTACCGTACCTAAAGTGTGTCTACTACAAAATGATTCACTAGTACTCAGGATGGGAAAGCCTGCCTTTTATTGCCTTTAAGTGTATGTATTATGTACACTCAAGCATTTTCTGATTGTTCTAATTGCTTTAAAATTTATGTGTGTAGTATTCAGCTAGCCATGTGATTCTCTGAGAACCAGTCCAAATTTCGCCTCCTGAATTCCTGAGGTAGATTTTGTGCTTTGGTTATTTTTCTCATGGCATTTTCACTATATATATTGTATCATAAATGTAGTATAAATTTATTTAGATAAGTTGAAAGAAATAAAGGCCAATGATGCCACACACTTTTTATAGAATTATGCTTGGAAATGACTTATAAGATACAATAAAGGCACTCATTTTACTCACCATTTTACTTGGGTACCTCATGTCCTCCACTCTTCCACCATGGCTCTCAGCTCACATCTCCATCTATATAAGGATTCTAGGCAATGAACTGAATGAACAGTGGAAAAAAATACTATTTTGGTTTGTGGATGGGTCAGCTTGTTATGTGAGTGCAAGCTAAAAATGGGTGACAGCTGCATTATACGTTAGACTTATTCAGAGACAGCCTCAAAAGACAATGATGACAAAAGTCTTTCCTAATGGTCAGAGCTATTGGAATGCACCAGGTTATTCACTTTATGTGGAAAGAGAAATTTCCTAAGATTAGAATAGTTATGGGTACAAATGGCCTGGGTGACTAGTCTGAGATTTGGGAGGGAAAAGATTGGAAGATAATAGACAATGATATCTGGAGTTGAGGCAAATAGATAAATTGTATAGGAATAAGTGCTACATGTGTTGATTTGTGTTTGACATGTTAATACCCACGAGAGAATATTCATCACAGAAGAGGGATTAAACAACTAATCAGAAAATTTGGTGAAGTCAGATGACAGCAGCCAGATTTTGTGATCAGCCACCTCCTGGCTGGCAGGAGACCCCATGAATGAAGTGACCATAGCAGCAGAGATAAACAGCGCTAATGGGTCCACCAGCGTGAACTCTCAGCCCCAAGGCCAACCTACAGACTGCTCATGTTCAAAGAAATCAGCATGAAGCCATAATATGGCATCATGCCTCAATGAAATCAATCAAAATCTCTAATGGCAAAGTCCTAGCACAGAATTCCTGGGTCTGGGAAAAAAGTTATTAACTTTGTTGCAAGGAACCACTTGTTTGACAAACAGCTTCTGGTGTCCTACTGAACCCTCAGAGAAGAGCATCTGACCATGAGATAGAAGGGGACTATTAAACAGAGCTTCTTACCATCAGCTGCATATTATATGTGCTATTGAATCAACAGACTGAGAAGGCAGAGCAATTTTTCATTGTATTGTAAAAATGAAACTTGGGATGAGGTCCAAACAGACCTAGAGGGGATAAGTAAGTTACATGAACACATGGCCTGGCAGTCCTTATTAACCATTTCAATTGTACAGACTCTTCTCTCTTACTTTACACCTATGGCCTCATGAGGGGTGACACACAGCCAATGAACAAAGAGAAGAACTTAGTAGATAGACATTTGTTAGCAGGAAAATAAACTGCTGCCATTCTATACCCCCTACTAACTCTGAATGGGGATAGTAAAGGCATATTGTCCAGTGGGCACACCTGCAATCAGAGCACTACAGTTTTCACCTTGTAAAGAAGGAGGAAAGTTCAGAGGTACAGAATGACTCCGATTCCAAAGCAGTAAATAATATGTTGGCCCACTGGTCTGATTCCTGGAAGAAGTCAGATTGAAAGACTGGCAATCAGGAAGTTAGTGACTGGGTACCTTCCACCTTAAAAACCAGTGAGTCATTAAGTGGCAGTCTGATTATGAGATGACTCGTATCTTAGAAGGGACAGTGATTCAACTCTACATAGTTGATAACTATTCCAAATAATTTCCTGTCCCTAAGTGTCTACAGTCACCACTGTTTGAAATGTACAGAATCCATATTTAACAATATGAAACCTGGTAACATTGCCTTTTATTAAGATGAATACATTGTAACAATGGGCCCACTGCCATAGAAACTGTGGGTTCTGCGGTATGTGCCGTTATCCAAAGGAGCCATTTGAGCAGAAATATGAAACAGCCATTTAAACTTCAGCAATAGTGCCATCTGGGGAACAGTGCTTTGCAGAGTTAAAGTACCGTCCTCACATAGGCAGTATATAAACTGAACTATTTGTATAAGTGGACCATCAATAGTGCTGTATATGCAATAGCTGAAATACACAGGTGTGGAAATAAGGGAGGGTAGTATGATTAGTCCTACTCACCATATCTCACTCATATTGATGCATTTATGTACAGTGTTTCCCATGTGTGCAACTTAAATTCTGCTGGAATGGAAGTCTTGCTTCCTAGGAGGTGGGAGGAAGAGAGACAGAATGGTTATGTCAGGCGATGCACTAAGAATAGCTCCAAAATTTAAGAGACTGGGAATTTCCTGGTTGATCTGAGCTTCTTATAATGGTGTACTAATGGTGAAATGAAGAATTTTTTTATATAAGTGATTATCTGATCATCACGATAACGGTGAGCAGGAAGAGGTAAGGACTCGGGGATTCTTGATGCTCACCTGCCTGGTATATTACTAGAAACTGATAGATGCAACCACAGCCCGACAGGTGTAACTGAACTAAATATTCCAACCAAGCAGTCAGCCAAGGCTAACATACTAGCCGAGGGTGAGTAAAAATGAAAATGAGCAGCAGAGGAGGGAAGGGTGATATTGATTATGTAATAGGGCCAAATGTAGCAGAAGAGACTGAATTTTGCTCCACTAGTGCTCTTCCAATGTGAGTTTTGGGCAGAGCTAGGCACACTGCCATCCTGAGGACACCGGGTTGGACGGGACATGCACAGATGAGGAGGGAGTGATCAGGGTTGGAGTGTATTAAAGCCCCTTGTGTCCCACCTTGTAGCTCTGTTCTCAGCTGCTGGCGCTTTGTTTCATTTTGTTTTGCTACTTAGTATTTTTAAAACTGTGGAAAGAAAAAGTGGTAGCACTGATAGGTACAAAATGGAAACTTATGTCCATGATTTCTTTCCAAGATATTTAGTATTTTCAAGAGTCTGAATTGTTAAGTTAAATGTCTATGTTCAAATTATTAGGAGATTATTTTACTGAAAGAATCAAATATAAAGACTCATAAGACCAGAAAACCTATGTAATGATCCCTTAAATAACCAACTGTTTTTATGCCTGGAATATAAAAATAAGGAATGAATGAATGTAACAGAATAGACCCTGACTTCTTATGTGTCTTAAGTTTTTCTTTTCATCTGGTCCTAACCATCAAGAGCCGAATGATAGTACAACTCCAGGGTAACTTTCAGATTGTATAATACGTGAATTTTCTGCCTAGGGTTGTGCTGTGGGAAAAGCCTTCTGCCAGCATCTGTTTTGAAGAATCTGTAGCTGTTATCCAGTTTATTTCATTATCTTTCTACCAAAAACTGAGCATTTCTGGACTATTAAAGTCATAGCTTTAAGTACATTACAAAACCATGATTTAAGGTCTGCTATAAGCCATATATTAGAAGAGAAAAACCAGTGGGGAAATAATTGGCTCAAGTCCTCCAGTTGAGATCATGGTCAGAGGTGTAATGCTTGTCAGAGCTTGGAAAAATATCATATCCACACACTACTCCACCCTTCATCACATGAGAAAAGGCAATACAAGGTTAATAACTTTCCACCTTTCCTAAAAGACAGGGAAGTAACAACTATTCTGTGCAGACTAAATTGTTGCGGTTCGTGTCTGAATGCACAAAGAAACGGCTTAAGTCACTGGGAAGGGAGAGTATCCTGCGACCCACTTTCGCAAATGATTTTTCATGATGGTATTCTCCCTGTACTAAAGTTGACTGTTACTAAATTCAAAACATCCTGGAGTACTAAAGTATCACAGCCAAAATACTTAAAAGCATATCCTTGAGGAAACTGGGGCACATCTTTATTTCTCTCTGGATCAAAACTTGAGATAGAACTAAGAATAGCATCTTCTATTCCAAAATACTGTAGAACTTAACTTGATGCTATAATTTACTATGAATGTTTAACTCCACTGAAACAGATCCTATAAGAATATTATTTTGATTATTATCAATTTTTTAGAAAAGAGGTATAGAAAACCAGATTAAATAACTACTATTTTAAAATTTATGGACATCATTGGATCATTCTGCCCTGATTTTTATTTAATCATTTTCTTAATTTTTAATAATGTGATCAACACTCAAGAACACATCATTTAACACCAAAGCTAGATCTTAACAATAAAATAAAACTAGCCAGAAGTTCTTCCCACAATGCATACCTTTCACTCTCTCTGCTAGGATAAACATCCTCTGAAGAATGTTCTTCATTCTTGCTTTCCTTTTTAAAAGTTTTATTGAGTTGTAATGGACATAAAATAAACTGTGCATATTTCAATATACAGTTTGGTGAGATCTGACATTTACTTACATGTGTATATACATGCATACACATACATGGAATTATCTACATAATCAACATAATGAAGATAGCCCCCAACCCCAAAAGTTCTTCATGCTCCATTGTAATTTTATAATCCTTCCCTTCTGTTCCTTTCCGTTCATTTTTTCTGATTCTCAGACAATCATCGATCTGTTTTCTGTTGCTATAGATTAGCTTGAATTTTCTAGCATTTAATAGAAATAGAAACATCCAAAATACATTTTTTTATTCTCTGTCATTTTAAATCAGAATAAGGCTTTTGGAATTCAGTGAGGTTGTTATGTGTATCAATGTCCATGCTTTTTATTGCTGAGTAATACTCTAGCATATGGACAGGCCAAGATTTGTTTATCCATTCACTTGTTGATGGATATTTGAGTTGTTTTAAGTTTTTGGCAATTGCTAACTAAAGCTGCTATGAACATTTGTTTATAAATCTTTGTATTGCCATGGGCTGTCATTTCTCTAGGGAAGTCTCTCAGGAGCAGAATGGCTAAGTGTATGGATAAGTGATTTTTGAGGAAACCGGCAAACTACTTTCCAAAGTATTGTGTATCATTTGACGTCTTACCTGTGTATGAGTATTTCAGTTGACACATTCTAGCCAGGCCTTGTTATGGTAAGTCTTTTTAAATTTTAGACCTTTTAGTAAGTGTTTTGTGACATCTCATTGTGAGTTTTATTTATTCCCTAATGATAAAATGACAAATATATGTTTCATTACTTATTTGCCATTCATGTTTTCTTTGGAGGAAATGTCTATTTAAATCTTTGCTCATTTCTTTTTTTTTTTTTTGGGGGGGGGGTTTGACCAGGGCTGGGTTTGAATCCGCCACCTCCAGCATATGGGGCTGGTGCCTTACTCCTTTGAGCCACAGGCACCTCTCTACTCATTTCTTTAAATAGAGTTTTACTTTTTAGTGTTGAGTTTTTGAGAGTTATTTATATGTTCTGCTTACAAATCTTTGATCAGATATGTAATTTGCAAATATTTTCTCCCATGCCCTGGATTGGTACTTCATGTTCTCAATAGTGTTTTCAAAGAATGAAAACTTTTAATTTTTATGAAATTCAATTGATCAGTTTTTATTCATGGATAATGTTCTTGGTATTGTGTGTTAAAAATCCTCACATAACCTAAGTCACAAAAATTGTCTTCTGTACTTCTTTTTTCTACAAGATTTTTACGTTTAGCTTAACGCTTTGGTCTATGATCCATTTCATTTACCTGTTATTTTATATGGTATAAAGTACTGATCAGAGTTCACTTTTTAAATGGATAATCAATTGATCCAGCATCATTTTTTGAAAATCTGCCCTTTTTCATTGAACTATATTTGTACCTTCATCAGAAATCAATTTACCATATAAAATAGAGTTTTTCTCAGGGTCTCTCCATTCTGTCCTATTGATTTATTTGTCTATCTTGACAAATGACACTACTCTTTTTCAATTACTCTATATTAAGACTTAAAATCAGATATTGATAGTCCTTCAATTTTGTTTTTCTTTTCAACCTTCTTCTGACTATTCTAGAATCTTTGAATTTCCATATGATCAGCATATCATTTCTTTACAAAAAATTCTGCTGATAGTTAGATTTTGATCACCTTAGTGTATACAACTTTATTCAGAAGAATTCACAATTTAACAATATTCAATTTTCCTGTCTATGAATACAGTACTCCACTTATTTAATTCTTTAATTTTGTAGTTTTCCGTGTGCGTGTCTTTCACACTTTTTCAGATTTCTTCCTATATTGCATACTTTCTATGCTATTTTAAATGCTCGTTGAAAGAAATAATGAGCTTTGTTTTATGTTATTCATGTTCCTGATCTTAGGGAGAAAGCATTTAATATTTCTTCCTTAAATATAATTTTAGTTGTAGGATTTTCATAACGTTCTTTATCATGCAGAAGTCCCCCTTTATTTTATCAGGTTTTATCAGGAACAGATACTAAGTTTTGTGTAATACTTTTTTGCATCTATTGAGATGATCATATAGATTGTTGGGTCTGTTAATATAATGAATTATGTTAATTGATTTTCAAATGTTAAATGGGATAAGTCCTGGAATAAGTCCTCCTTGATATATTATCCTCTTTTCTTTATGTCTGCCTCTGTCTCTGTAGGTGCATGTGTGTGTGTGTGTGTGTGTGTGTGTGTGTGTGTGTGTGTGTGTGGTGGCGGGGGTGATTCCATTTGCAAAGATTTTTCCAAAGTTTGGTAATTCTGATTTTCTTGTGATGCCTCTGGTTTTGCTAATATCATTTGTTCCTTAAATATGTGGTAAAACACAACATTGGGTCCACCTGGCTCTGGAGTTTTCTATGGGAATGTTTTTAGCTACACCTACAATTTCTATAATAGACGACAAGCTAGTCCGATTATCTGTTTCATTTTGAACATGCTTTGGTTGTTCACATCTTTCAAAAACTTTGCTTTTTCCTTTAAATTTTCAAATTTATCTACATAAAGTTGATCACAATATTTTCTTATCATTCTTTTATTAAGTCCAAGTGATGGAACTTCTCTCATTCTTTAGACTGGAAATTTTTCTCTGATTCATCTGGCTAGAAATGTATCATTTTCGTTCATCTTAACTAGACAGTTTCTGAGTTTTCTTTCTGCTTTTCTGTTTTATTATATTTGCTCTAATCAATGTTTTTTATCTTTTTAAGGAATTTTAGATCTGATTTTCTCCTCTATTCTGATTGGTGGTTTTGACACCTCTCTCTTCTAATATAGGCATTTTGTACTCCAAGAACTCCGTATTTTCTTAGTGTCATCTAATGTAATATTTTAATATATTATGTCTTCATTTTCATTTAATTCAAAACATTTTCTATTTTCTCATTTCTTTTTTTTTTTCACCAAAAGTTATTTAGAACTGTTTTCTTTAGATTCCAATTACATAGGGGACATTTCAGTATCTTTCTAATTTTTATTTTAACATTTAATTTCTATATAGCATAAATAAAATACATTGTATGACCTGAATTATGCTAGATATAGTAATACTTATTTTATCTCCTAGAATACCTTTGTTTTGGTTAATATTGTGTTCACTTGAAAATATGCACTTTTCCGTAATTGGGTATTTTATAACTATTAAGGCTGCTATAACAAAAAACATACACGGAATGACTTCTAAACAACAGGAAATTATTTCTCACAGTTCTGGGGTAAATTCAAGTAAAGATTCTGGCAGTTTTGATTACCTGGTGAGGACCTGCTTTCTCATAGATGGGACCTTCTCACTACATCCTCACATGGTGTAAGTGACTAGTTGGTTCTCTGGAGCTTCTATCATAAAAACACTTATTTCTTTCATTCATGAGAATGGAGCCCTTGTAACCTAATCACCTCCCTAAGACCCTACCTCCCTATAGCATCATCTTAGAAATTAGGTTTTAATGTATATATTTGGAGTGACACAAATATCCAGACTCTCTCAAATGCTGTTGTAATAAATATATTTTCTTTATTTATACTTTTCTTCTTTTCCTGTGTATATGAATTATATTTGTCCAAAAAAATCTAAAGTTATATATGTAACATATATAAAAACACATTCACGTATATATAAGTATATAAATAACATATAAATGTTACCCAGTTATAATACACAGTTTTATATATAAGCATATATAATTTGTACCTTATACAAAGTATGCAAATTATATACGCTTATATATAAAAGTATGTATATTTTCTTCAATTTTTTATAAGTATTATGTCTACTTACCTTATTTTGTATATGGCACAAATTGTATATAAGGTATATTTTCTTTAATTTTTACATAAGTGTTATATCTATTTCCCTAGAAGATTAAGGTTTTCTTCTTTTATGCATTTTTTTCATCTGATTCTTGTTTTTTCAATAACTCTAACTATCAAAATGTGTCTTTCCAAAAGGATTCTCTTTTCTAGCCTCATTCTCAGCTTCTTTGTGGTCAGCTATTTGCCAGGAATTGATAAAGAATAACTACCATAGTATTGCTGTTGACAGACAGCTATCATCCTTCAGTATATTGTGCTTTATCATCCTAAATCTGGCATGGTGGAACACAGGCATCTTGAATACAAGGAAAGAGTAATTATGTGCGCCTTTGACAAAACTCATCATTCAGTTCTTTTTTTGATCATACAGATATTGGTGTTAAATACTATTAGTCTGGCCAATGAAACTAAACATAATGAAGACATTTCTAATAGGAAAAATAATGTCATTAAGATCAAAAAGTCACTGGTCACTCCTAAGTGAAGGAAGTTGATCAGGGACATGAAAAGTGACATTTATTCCACCATTCCATTCATTAATTCATGCACAAATTCTATTTCATAAATATTGGTTGGTATCTACTTTTGTGCCTGGAAATGTGCTAGGTATGAAGTACGAAAGAGATGCCCTAGATTTAGTATATCTTTGCTGCTTTTTCACTAGTGCCTATGATGTTTATTTGTGGGTGTGGTAGCAGATTTAATAGCAATCCCCTTTTTGTTTTTACAGTTAGTCATTGATATACTTAACTTATAAATCTAAATTTCATTTTTTCAAAAATTATGTATTTTGAGTGTAGTAGGAATATAGATTTTTAGAACATAGAAAGCATCTATTTTGACTCCTTTACCTTACTGGTTATATGACTTGCCAAGGTTAAAATGTGTCAAAAAAAATATAACCTCTGCAGTTAGCCTGCCCAAGTATAATTTCAGCCTCCATCATTGATTTTCTGTGTTTCCCTATTGATCTAATGTTTCTCACCCTCGCTGCCATTATCTATGAAAGAAAGATATAATTGTTAGCACTATTGATAGTAAGTAGAATGCACCAGCACCAGGCCCTCACATATTAAACAAACATTATTTACTAATAGTGAGATGGCTATTACGAGCAGCACCATCTGGACCCCACTTCTCTGAAATTCATCCCCAAGGAAAGAAACTAACTTCAAATTCCTTTGTATACATTAAGCAATGATCATGATCAGAATCTTATATTAAGTGGGGTGTGTAAGATTTCATTATTGTGACCATTATCTGCTTCTTCCTTCTTGTGAGATAACTATCCCTCCCTGAATATGGAAGTCAGACTTGACCATGTGACTTGCCCTGGCTAGTGAAGCTGGTATGAACCTGGCATATAGCTTTCTACCATACCTTAAGAAAAATGGTGTACGTTATTCCATTTTCTTTTCTTTCTCAGTGTGGCCAGGAGTCTTGGTAGAAACTGAGCTTTATGGATACAGAATGGAGAATTTGTGGAACAGAGCCTCAGCCAGCCTCTGGTGGATGTGTATTATGGTCAAGAAATAAACTTTTATTGTTCCAATTTTGAGATGTTTGTTACAACAAAGAAAAATCATTGTTATTATAGAATCATCTAGTAACAGTTAATTAATTTAGTGTATTATATCTATTTTCTGTGCATTATTTTACTCAGGATTCTCCAGTGAAATGGAGCCAACAAAATATACTATGTGGAGATATCTAAGAAGATTTATTGTGAAGGATTGACTCATATGATCATGTAGGCTGAGAGCCAATAGTATTTCCACTCTTAGTCAGACAGCCTGAGAAGCAAAAGAACAGATGGTGGGTGTTATATTCTGGGTCTGAGGCTAAAGGCAGGAGGACATAGAAGTCCAAGCTCAAAGATGGTCAGTCAGAGAAAGAGAATTCTGTCTTATTCGGCATTTTATTCTATTCAGGCATTCTATGGATTAGATAAAACCCCACACACATAGGAGAGGGAAATTTGCTTTACTCAGTCTACAGATACAAACGTTAGTCTCATCCAGAAACACCTCACAAACACCCTGAAATATTATTTACCCAAACGCCTGGGCACCCTGTGGCCCAGTCAAGTTGACCTATAAAATGAATCACCACAATTGTCTTGATTTTTGTTTCCAAGGCAAAAATGACTACAAACCTGCCAAATATATTATTGATGTTGTTCACTTTATTTGGCAACTTTTTTTATAAAGTGCTAATCTTCTGGATTCAGGAGAAAATATGAAATAAGTACTTTTTTATATACAGATATATTTTAGTTTTCATCCCAGATGTTTGGCAACATACACATATAATAGGATGTAGATGGTTTTGAAATGAAATTAAGCCAGAATTTTAGTCTCATCATGGAAAATTGTATTTTAAAAATAAGAGGAATCAGAATTGCCTTCTTGACCACAGTTCCTTATTGATTTATTGAGAAGCTTCTTATTTGTCATCTGGCCTGAGGATAGGTTCACTCAAAGTTAACTGAATATATTTTTTGAAATGCTTGTTACAAAATAACAGCCAACAAAAATACATGTTTTGGGTTTTTGCAAATCTAATTATAATTTAATTCAAGAAGTATGATTAATATGTTATTGATAAAAGTGCTTTAAAAATAAGAACACTATGAAATTACCTAATGGAAAGGATTATCAGAAGACAAAAATAAGAAGTTATTTACAATTGTCCAATGGAAGTAAATCTTTATAAAATAACATTTTTAGGTCTTCAGATTTGTCTTATTTTCATTTATTTGGTGATGCATATGAGGGAAGAGAACTGGATAATAATAATAGTACCCTAGTAATATTCTGAAATTTAAATAAATACATAAATACAGACATCATGTGTCCATGAGATAAAAAGAAAAAGAAAAACTTGCTTAAAAAAAGAAAATAACTGTATATGTGGAGAAAGATTGAGGATTTCAAATGCCAAGGTGGAATTCTCCTTCTTAAAATATGTATTGGGTGTATTGCCATTAATAATCTTTCACATATTTTTGCATGTCTCCAATGTCTTGCAAAAATTTTAAGAAGAAATACAGTAAGTTAAAAAGTGGAAAATATATGTTTGATTTTTGAAATAAAAACAATGAGTAACAATACAGAAGGAGCTCCCTTAGTGAAATGATTAGCAAAACCAGATTGAAGATGGCTAAAAAAAGAGCAAGAAGTAATAAAATGAGACCACAGCATATAAACAACTTATTCAAGAAAAATGCATATGGAAGAGGATGTAGATGATAAAAAGCATATATTTTATTTTATCTTTTAATAAAGAAGGGATTGGCACAAGTGTAAAAACCAGTGAAAGTATTGGCTGTGAGGAAAGGATGCCCATGAGAAGAGTGGGTGGACCATAATGAAAGGTTAAGAAAGGAAGAGTGGAATGCACATTGTACAATAGAGGAGGATGTATTGAATCACAAAGTATATCCAGCTCCTTTATTGTAAAAGGAAGGAGGGAGAAAAGAATATCAGTGTTTATAGAAATCTGACAGAGAGATGTTTGTTTTCTCAATTAGGGAAATAGAAAATAAAGTGGGGAAAAAATAAACATCAGAAGAATCTGATAAATAAAGATCAGAAGAAATTTAGTAAATACTATAATAGCACTTCACTGATTAAGAGGAGTTTAAATAGATGAAAGAATACAAGAATAGTTAGGCTTCTGATGTGAATATCTGGCGGGATTATAGTCCTATTGTTATCACTGAGATCATAGAAAGATGTGCACACTAAAGGTCTGTGTAAACTGAAGATCAAACCTGTGTTAAAAAATCAGAAGTACAACTCAGAACAACCACATAATGAGCGACCAGGAGACCTGATTCTTCTCTAGCTGCACCAGTATAGTCACACTAATCTGTGTACACTTTTCTTAACTTCATTTAATTTTTTTCTTCATAATATATTTTTTTTTTGAGATGGAGCCTCAAGCTATCCCCCTGGGTAGAGTGCCATGACATCTCAGCTCATAGCAACCTCCAACTCCTGGGCTCAAGCGAGTCTCCTGCCTCAGCCTCCCAAGTAGCTGGGACCACAGGCGCCCACCACAACCCCCAGCCATTTTTTGGTTGCAGCCATCATTGTTGTTTGGCGGGCCCGGGCTGGGGATTC
>CAUYQV010153716.1:0-16430 GCA_963574575.1 Galagoides demidoff
GGGATTTGGTGATGTGGGCTAATCTTACTGGAGTTAGATGATTTCTCAAAGTAGTTTTGATTTGCAGTTCTCTGATAATTACTCTGTTTTAAAATGTCTAAAGTTATACATGCCATCATAATTAATCTGGAGTATTTTGTATGTTTTGGTTTTGTTTTGAGACAGGATATCACTCTTTCACCCTGCTGGAATGCAATGGCCCTCTTAGAGTTAACCTTAACCTTGAACTCCTGAGCTCAAGAAATTATCCTCCCTCAGTCCCCTAAGCAGCTAGAACTACAGGCATTGCCACCACACCCAGCTAATCTTTTTAGTTTTAATTTTTTTATAGATAAATTCTCTCTATGTTGCCCACACTGGTCTTAAGCTCTTGGCCAGAAGTGGCCATTTCACCTTAGTGTCCCAGAGTGCTGCACCAGAGACAATAGTTATTTTTTTTTTAATGTAAAATGAAAGTGAAGTCTGTGTGTACATATATTTTGAAGGTACACTTCAAGGTATAACTTAATGCTTTACTGTTTTTCATACTCACATGCCTTTAATTGAAACCACAGTTTTAAAGATGGTTTTAACAAACAGGCTATTGCTGGATAGAATGGTAGGATCTTTTTTAGTTTTTTGAGAAACTTTAGAGGTTGTACTAATTTGCAAACCTGCCAACAGTGTATGAGCATTTTCTTCACTCTATATCTATACAAGCATCTATTATTTTGGGACTTTTTAATAAAATCCATTGTAAAAGGAATGGGTCATATCTCATTGTGGTTTTAATTTGTCTCTCCCCAGTGATTAGTAACCTGAACATTTTTCCATGTTTGTTGTCCATTTGAGTCTCTTCTATTGGAAAAATCCTGTTCACGCCTTTTGCTCACTTTTTTGTGTTTTCTTTCTTTCTTTTTTTTTGAAGTTTTTGGCCTGGGGGTTAGGTTTGAACCCACCACCTCTGGTATATGGGGCTGGTGCCCTAGTCCTCTGAGCCACAGGGGCCACCTCGTTTTTTCTTTTTTTTTTTTTTTTTCTTGCTGATTGTTTGAGTTTTTGTAGATTCCGGATATTAGCCCTTTAATAGATGTATACTTTGCAAATATTTTTTTCTTTTCTTAAGGTCGTCTATTTTCTCTTTTGATTACTTCCTGGCTGTGCAGAATCTTTTTAAATTAACTAAAGACAATTTATTTACTTATTTATTTATTTTTGTTGTTGCTTCAGTTGCCTTTGATGTCTTAGTCATTCTACTACTGGGTATCTATCCATAGGAAAATAAGTCATTTTGTTAAGAAGACACTTGCAATTGAATTTATTACAGTAAGAAGTACAATTTGAAAGACATGGAATTCATTGAAGTGCCCATCCATTCATAAGTGGATGAACCAAATGTGATACCTATATACATATGATATAAATATATGTATATTTGTGTATGTACATACAATTGAATACTACTTAGCCATAAAAAATGAATTAACATTTTTTGAAGCAAATGGGATGGAACTGAAGACCATTGTTCTAAGTGAAGAACCTCAAGAATGGAAAAATAAACACCACATACACTCTGTAATGATTTGAGCAAAGAAGTAAAATCTCCAGGAAATCAAGAAGGGAGGTGGAGGAAAGGGATAAAAACTTACCTGGCAATTGATGGCCACACTTATAGCTCCAACTACAGCATTATAAAAGTCAAGTAGGAAACAAAAAATTCATATTCTCCTCATATTCTGAAATGAAAAATATTTTTAAAAGGCCTACAAATTCCATCAGATAAAGAAAGTAGCCTGAGCATTTAGGTTTTTGTTTTCTTTCTTTCTTTCTTTCTTTCTTTCTTTCTTTCTTTCTTTCTTTCTTACCTTAAAATAAGCAGACAGGTACAATTTGCAAATGACTTAAGCACAGAGGTACAAACTATATTCAAGACAGGATGACAGGAGTCTACTACATCTAATGTGACCTGCACACAGGCATTTTGAAATATATTATCCATGATCATAGTATTTGTAAAAAAATTCTTCTATAGTACCTACAAATACAAAACTAATGAGAGTCTTTTTGGAAATTTTTAAGAAGGAGATATGGAGAATGTGAGAATTGGATAAAAGGAGTGGAGTTGGAAGCTGAGAGTTACGGCAATGTTTAGATTAATAGTCATCTGGAGAGTCAAACTGCATGAAGACAAGGAGAGCAGTTAAATTACCTAAGAAGAAAGAGGTGTGACAACAGGAAAGGGAAGGGAATATTTAATAGCACGTTCTCATATCCAACTTGAATATTCCTGCAAGAACCCAGGAGGCTTAATGCTTAACCGCTTGCTACATCCCTAGTGACAATCTATCTATTCAGGGAACTTGGGTAGAAGTAGTTGAACTTCAAGTTCATTGAAGTTAGAAGTAGTTTCATGCCCATGAAAGTAAGATGCTCACCACACGTCTCCTCCAAACTACTCCTCCTCACACCATTTGAAAACCTGGTCATGGCTTTCATGGTACTAACAATGAAATCAGTGTGTATATACAGAGAAAATACGTGAGTGGATAAGGATTTTGCGGAAATGTTTTAGGAACGGTGATGGAAATAGTGAACATGCCCGACTGTGCTTATTACTCCTTTCCCACCTGTATTACATGTTCCTTTCTCTCTTGCATTTGTGTCGTTTGAAATTCAATCTCAGAGATTAATTTGCAGGCACCTTCATTCTGATGTTTTTGGAGTGTTAACCAAGTTGTAATGCAGCACATTGCCCTGCAGTATCCGTTCTCACCTCATTCGACCTTAACACAGACACACATCTAGAAAACATATTTTCTCTATATCTAGGGATGGACTTGGGTCTAAGTTAGAATTAGTGAGATTTGATCTAAAGGAATGAGCGAAGATTATGGGCTTTAATAGCGAACTTGCCTGTGCTCCAATTGGGAATGTGAGACCTGTGTGAGAGGCTCAAGTATCCAAACGAGGACAATATCTATTGGACTGTGCAGTGATGATAAAGGAAAAGGCAGATCCCCTGGATGACCTCGTGGATAGTCAATGCGGAACCTCTCACCTCTGCACCTAGAAAGAAAAGAGAAATCCTCTTCATCTTCCTTCAGCTTCAGTCATTTGAGCTTTCTTTGTTAAAAAATCAGGCCACTTAGATTTTTGTTTCTTTACTTCAGTTATTTTATCACAGTATATTTTTATATTGGGCATATTGAAACAAATCATTTTGGACTGGGATACTTTATACCACTAAGTATTTTCAGTGTTTGGACCAATCTCATCTCCCACCTAAAAATATGTTATGGAAACCATATGCCAAAGTTTTTGGAAAAGTTAAATTCATAATTCAATTACATTTGATAAGTATACAGAATATGAAAGAATCCATGAGAGAATATATAAATACTGACAGTAATACTAACAACAGCTGAAAATGCTAATGTAACACTTATTACAAACTTCACAAAAACCTGAGGGGAATTACAGATGCCAACCGTGTTTTAAATATGAAGGAAATGAAACAAGATGGTAGAACCAGGATTAAAATCCAAGTGTCTGAGTCTAGAGACCATGTTCTTAATAGCCTTTCTTCCTTCTCACTTTCCTAGCATTTGAAGCTTTTACATCCCTGCAAATAAAGTAGCTCTCCTTATTCTCAGGAGACATGTTCCGAGATTCCTGTAGATATCCCAATAGCCAGAAACGAATTCCATAGCGTTCCTAGACTATTCTCATAAGGTCTTCATCCACTCATGAGTTTGTATTTCCTCTGTTCACTCACTTCATCCCATTCATGAGTTGTATTTCCTCTGTATTTACTCACTTCATCCACTCACGAGCTTGTATTTGCTCTGTATTTACTCACTTCTTTCACTGTCATTGAAAAAGTGATTACTAGATTTCCAAAAGGTATGAGGAGAAAGACATTGGAGGAGACCTTTGATAGTGCAATTAAAACCAAATCCTAGATATGAAGTTGACCTTTATATCCATGGTTTCTATATCCATGGATTCAACAAACCATGGATGAAAAATATTAAAGTTTTAAGAAGAAGATAAAAAGAAGAGAATGTCAATCTGACTGAGGAGATGCAGGTAGGGTGTTTCTCCTCAGGAGACAGAATGGTAAGGAGATTTCCATACTCAAAATAGATTTTCTCAGAAAGAATGCTGGCATTCAAAAGAAAAGTGATGAGAAGCATGAAAAACAAGTGAGGAGCAGCTGGCCTGGCAAAGAACCATTTGGGAGCTGGAGGAAGCTCCCAGACACAGGGAATAAGTAAGGAAGAAAACTCCTGGGATTTACTCTAGCACCATTGTAGATTTCCTTTTAATTTTTTTTTTTTGGCCAGGGCTGGGTTTGTACTCACCACCTATGGCATATGGGGCCAGTGCCCTACCCTTTTGAGCCACACGTGTCACCCCACCATTGTAGATTTTGATCTGCGCTCCAGGGAGCCCCTCTACCCACATGGGCCTTGGGCCTAACATAGGGAGCTGCTCAGAGAGTGCACAAAGACATTGCTTCCCACAGGCATGCAGACCCAGAGCAGCAGCTTCATCTGGGCACATTAGGAGAGTTTAAATACCAGAGATCTAGGTGCTGTCACTAGTTCAGGCATACATGGCCCTGTCACTGCTGACATCAGGCTGAGAAATGAGAGGGGTGAACAGACATGAGGATGCCCTCTTATGACGGCCCCACCACCCTTCCATGACGTATTGTGAAACTGAGGTGTGACCATAGCCAACTCCCCCCTGACTTATTACCCAAGTTGTTCTAACTGTGAAGGGCCATATCCTGGTCCTGGGTTTATAGGTGGTGCCAGTTTGAGACTTTAACTCCTAGTTTAACTCTAAGTCACACCCAATGCTCAGGCTACAGTAGGACTTGTGCTGCTATAGCTGCCTCTATAGAGGAAGAGGAGAGATCAGGCAATCCCACACTCATCTAGGACAAATCCCACTACCCTGCTATAGCTTGCTGTGAGTCCAAGGTACAGGCAAAGTGTGCTCTCCATAGCTCCAAGACCACACTGCTCCAAGGCAATACAGTTTGGCAATAAGAAAGAATAAAATTATGTCTTTTACAGCAACATGGATGGAATTGTCCCATCTGCTCTAGATGGTCCTGGTTCATTTAGCCCTAACAATATCAGTAGTGGATGTCTGAAGCAGATGCAACGTCAGAAGCACAAGCAGGTGGGATAGACAGTATGGATAAACTGGGAAAAGGGATGATTCATGTGTTGAGTGAGATGAAACAGATGAAGGCTGGATTCCATCATGCTACTTAGAAGATACACAGTATAAAATGTATCAGTTGTTCCACTCTGAATTTTTTAATTTAATGTTTTCAGATCAAATGAACCACAGGTAACTGAAATTATGGAAAGTAAAAACATGAATAAAGGAACGCTCTGCTCTGTGAACTAGGCTTGGGAAAACCAGTGACGTGGCCAGGGTCACACACTTTACATCACATGAACTCCCAGTTTGTTTTGGCTTTTTGAATTGTCCAAACAAACAAATAAAAAAATACACACAAGTACAATTACATTCATAGTTGTGCAAGAAAAAGAAAAGAGCACCTCAAATCAGTTTTCATAAATATTCGAGGCTAAAGAAAAATGTTTATAGAAATGTCTAGAGCAAACAGCCAAATTGCTAATTTGTTTTTAATTTTAAGCAATAAATTTCTTTGTATGATTAATTTTTTTTTTTTTTTTGAGACGGAGCCTCAAGCTATCCCCCTGGGTAGAGTGCCATGGCATGACAGCTCATAGGAATCTCCAACTCCTGGGCTCAACCGAGTCTCCTGCCCCTGCCTCCCAAGTAGCTGGGACTACAGGCGCCCGCCACAACGCCCGGCCATTTTTTAGTTGCAGCCATCATTGCTGTTTGGCGGGCCCGGGCTGGGGATTCGAACCCGCCACCTTAGGTGTACGTGGCTGGTGCCTTAGCCGATTGAGCCACAGGCGCTGAGCCCCATATGATTAATTTTAGTACTTGAATATGTGAGAGCCACTGTAAAGGTTTATGAAATAGAAAAGGGGCTGAGTCAACATTTTTCAATCTTTTTTATCACATGGCACACTTGAGCCTATAGTTAAACTTCCATGGCATAGTTAAATTATATTGATCAAGCAAAACAATTTTAAAAAGAGTATACTTACTGTGCTTTAAACTTCTTTTGAAATAATTTTTTTTGAAACAGAGTCTCACTATGTCAGTAGAGTGCTGTGGCATCTACAGCTCACAGCAACCTCAGACTCTTGGGCGTAAGCGATTCTCTTGCCTCAGTCTCTCAAATAACTGGAACTACAGGTGCCCACCGCAATGCCTGGCTTTGAAAATATTTTAATTAATGATCTTTAAAAGTTTTCATAGCACACCTATGATGCTCTTATAGCACCCCAGTTGAAAATCACTGGGCCGAGGCATCCTCTGCCCCTGAATTGGTTCATTCTTATTCTTTCTGCTTCATGTATCCCTATTTTCATCTGGAAAGTGGAGATTATAATGCATACTTATTTCCACTTCAGACCAAAATGTCCAAATAAAAAATATGGTGTAAATGTTAACTAATACATAAGAGTCTCTCTCTCTCTCTGATATATAGTATTTCCAAATAGATATAGATTGATAGATAAATATAGTTAGTTTCAGCATTTAACAAGAGATTGGCATATTTTATTTAGAAAGACTCTGCCATTTCTTTTCAAAAGTGTCTAAGAAAAAAAATTATATATGTACAGAGGGTACCAAAAATATATATACATTTTAAGAAAGAAAATACTGCATTAATACTGTCATAATGAATGTATACCTATAACATTTGTCATCTTGTATATCGTATCTTTTGTAATTGTAGAAGTTGAATGTGATTTAAGTATTAAGTATAATTGGTAATAGTTTTTCATTTCCTAAAAAAATATATACACATGTGTATATAAATATACACATTCTGTCACAATGTGTATATACATATGTATGAATATAAATGTAATTTTGCTCTATACGCATACTTTCAGGGTTAGCATATATTTCTGTAGGTTTTCATAGAATTAATACATTATCATTTGGGAATCTTAAAATAATAGGAAATTATATTGACCCATATACAATAATTTTCCAGGGACACTGGAAAGGAAACAAAGGGTATAAAACAGTTGTACTATACTATTCACATGTTACTCAAAATTCAATTATATATTAGTTATAATTGATAATTACACATTTAATAATTAATTGTATAACTCATACTTGTATTTATTTATTATAATTGGTTTATAATTAACCTGAGATAGTAATTATTCAATTTTTATATAATGAATTTTTATATTACTATCTCAAATTAATTATCAACATATGAATTTAAATCAGGGAAAGACATTTTTCCCCACAATTTAAGTAGAATAGCAACTGACTTGATTTTCTCCAAATATTTGCATTTTATACTATAATTTAAAATCTCTATATTTTAATCTATTATAGTGTTAGCTTACCATTAATTTGAAAATTTATGTGATAATAATTGTCAAAAAGAATAATATTAATAACCATACATGAAAGGGCATGCACATATTTGTAATTGATTGGTGTAAATATTATTTTCAAAAAAACAAATAATATCAAATGAACTGATTAAATATAATGTTGTCCCCAGACTGGTGTAGAAAATCCAAGTAATTTATCTTAACATTTAAAAAAAGTCCAGTTTGTGAATATAATAAATGATAAAATTACAAAACCTGAAATCTCACAATTAAAATACAACTCTCTGAGTTATATCTGTGGAGTCTTATCTATCAGGACAAGAATGCAGCCATACGGGTACAAAGTTAGTTATCATTCTATGTTTGAATTATGTGTGTTCTGACAGGTTGCTTTACGTGAGTAATATCATTTTAACTCACGTAATAAGATTTTGGTACTAAAGTTTTGCCTTATAATACAGTTCATATCAAGTTTAAATTAAACCAATTGCCTTGAATTTAGCAATAATCAAAAATTGATAGAAACAGAAAAATGGTATAGATCAAATTTAGCCCATTGTACATAAATAATCCACAGAACAGTTCATAAATTCACATTTTCATGTGACCATACAGGAGACACATTTACTTCATTAACTAGTTATATTTCATGCAGTAAGTTTTTAATAAACCACAAGATATTTTCACTAATTCATATTAGAGGATGCTTAAAATAACATATGGACCATCTAAGATATAAAATATTTAATATTATAAATATCTATTTACTTAAGCATTGCATTCAAATTCAGAATAATTGTTGTATTATACTAGTCACATGTTACTTAAAATTCAGTTTGAAGAAGCATTAGAAAGCATACACTTACATAAGTGAAAGAAAGTCATGGGTATAGGTAGGAGAAAAAAACATTATTTTCAAATCTCAGTGTTCCTAAGGACTTAGAGTAATCATTTGACAATACATAACTAAATTAGAAATGAATCCCAATCACTCCAACAAGGCAAATGGTAAATGTTTATGCGTGTAAGATTCCAACAATGTCAGTTCTGCAATTTCCTTTCCAATTTACAAACAAAAACTCTTTTGTAGAGCACACATGTTTGCTGTTCACTTCATGAAGTCTCCTGAATGGGACATAAAATAGGAACATTTTCTGTAGACACTTTCACCATATTCCAAATAAAATTTTAGGGAAGCTCCAGTTAAGAGAAAAAAGTACAGAATATATGGAAACATAAAAGTGCTTTCTGAACAGAGTTTATTTAAGATTTCTGCTCACACTGCATTTGCAGAAAATGTAATCAACAGATTTATAAATCCTTCATAGAATTCATCTAAAACCACCTCTTCCGTACACACACACATACATACAGGTGCACACATGAAGGCCAAAATATGTATATTCATATTAACAAAGAAAAAACTGTATTAAAATTGTAATAGTCAAGTCACATGTGACTTCTGCAATTACAAGAGATGCACGATCTTTTACATTTACCTGGATGGAGTTGAAAAATATTCTTCTCAGTAAAGGATCACAAGAATGGGGGAAAAAGTATCCAATGTGCTTAGTACTATTATGAAACCAATATATAATTACTTACACATTCATACAAATGATAAAACACAAATGTAGTCCAGAAAGAAGGAGGGGAGAGAACGGGGAGGTGGGGGGGGTACAAATGGAGAGAGGAGGCTGGGCATTTGGTGGGATCTCACCTAATGTGCAGAATGCAAGGGTACATTTCAAAACAACTAAGAGTAAATTATAAATGTCTTACCACAAAAAAATGTAAGTGAGGTGATAGTTATTTTAATCAGTTTGATTTAAGTATTCCACATTGTACATCAAATCATCACACTGTACCCCATAAATGTATACAGTTATGATTTAATAAAAATTAAATTAAAAAAGATATATGAGATAACAAATGTTACCAGCATATATTATTATAATTTTAATATTTTTTCCTTGTTAAAATGTGTACATTTGTTGGCGCCCTCTGTATATACATACACACATAAAGATGGGGGAACATGCATATTCCTTATCTGTTCATAATATGTGTCTTCTTGAATTTGTCTGGGGGTTCCATATGTCACCTTACCATCTTTAAACAACCATTCAATATAAATAAAATTATTATAATTTTATGCATTTATAACTCAAGCTCTGCAGTGCAATATTTCACAATACACCCTTCACTAAAAGTGTGACTTATGGAAAACACATGACTCTCAGAGACAGTGTAGACCTATTTTTAGTTCCTGGCTAAATTGTTCACATATGTGTCCTTTTTGAACTAGTTAGTTAACACTCAGAACATGTATTTCTTGGGTTCAATATGAAGTTATAATATTTAATATACATGCTTTTTAACTTTTTAAAATTAAAATTTTATTTTAGAATATTATGAGGTACAAATGTTTTGTTTACATAAACTGCTTCTGTCCTATCTGAGTCAAAGTTATAATTGTGCCCATCACCCAGACAGTGTGCAATGCACCTGCTAAGTATAACTTTACTCATTAAAATAAATTTTTAAATTTTCACAACTTTCATACCTATAACACAGGTATTATTAGGATTAAATCCAATGCATACTAATTTTTTGCCATGTAGCATTATAACAATAAACAACTGAAATTATCATTATATTACTCTCTATATGTATACTATCCACTAACTTTTTTAATGAATATACAAACACTAACATAAATATATTTGTCTTTTGCTTAGAAAATGAAATTAGTCATTTTAAGCGATGTGCTAATTTAATATATGTATTTCAATATTCATTTAGATACACAGCCTAGTAAGTTCTTTCTAAACAGCTTTATCCTTCATGGAAAGTCATCTAATTTATTTAATCTTGGCCTTCATAATAAAATTATTACAAATCATTGCTTAAACAAATAATTGAACAAATTAAATTCATTTAAAACTTCACTCCTTTTTGTTAAATTTAACTTATCTTCAACACTATTTTGCAATAAAGAAAATAATTGCGTAGAGACAAAATTACATTTAGGGACAGGGAGCTTATTTAATATTGATACCAATGTCAAGATTCCCAAGAATACAAACCTAAATTCAACCTAAAAATATGAAGATGACCAGAAAATTCATTATAGATGCCTCCCTAAATAAATACATACTCTTTATTGCTTCAATACCCATTTTGATACCAAGTTCTAATATTCCTTTAGGTGTTCATTACAAACGTGAAAGGGACTAGCAAAGAATTTAAAATAATTCTCCTGTGTCATCTGGCAGAGTTTTAAAGATGTAGATGGCAAAGTTAATTCAGCAAACTCATTATAAGAACAGTTACAACTGTTCTATGTCCATTAATCACTGCAGATTGCAGTTAGAAAGAAATGGAATTGTGTAAAATGAATACAAATGAGAAGAACAAAGACTAAAAAAGTCTCAAAACTCTATGAAGAGATAGGCTGCAGAATACAGTTGCCATTCCTCATGTTTTATGAAACCAGAAAGTCTAATTGATTTCATCCTCTGCATAAATGGAAGTACAACCTCTTCTTCAAGTAAGGCTTCTCCATGAATTTTCTAAAATCAGGTACAACATTTCTAATTATTCAAGATGACACTATCATAACACTTATTGGAGTGGTATATGTATAAATCAAATATTCCAACAAGTTTGGGTCATTGTCAAAGAGATGTAGAAGGATAGTGCCCTAAAAGATTAATGTTTGCATTTTCACTCTACTTAGAATTCACATTTTCTAATTCTGAGTTAGCACAGCAAATGGATGTGTCGATTTTATATTTAAATAGTATAAGCCCTTTGTAGACTTAGGATATTAACAGAGGTATCATTTGTAAATATTTTCCCCTGTTGTGTAGGTTGTCTGTTAAACCTATTGGTTATTTGCTGCATAGAAGATTTGCAATTTATAATAATTAAGTTCTGTTTGCTTATTTTTATTGTTGTTGCATTTACCTTAATCAGAAATTATTTGCTTATGCTTATGTCTATAAGCGTTTTTGCTAAAGTTACTTCTAGAATTTTTATGGTTTCATGCCTCCTCACATTTAAATCGTTTATCCATCTTGATTTAATTTTTGTATATGGCTAGAAATACATTCCACACATGACGGATCCAGTTTTTCCAGTATTATTTATTGAATAGAGGATACTTTCCCCAGTGTACGTTGTTGTCTGCTTTGTCAAAGAGTGGTTGGTTGTAGATAAATAGTTTTATATCTGGGTTTTCTATTCTGTTCCATTGGTTTATGTGTCTATTTTTGTGCTAATACCATGTTGTTTTGTTTACTATACTCTTATAGTATAGTTTGAAGTTTAGTAATGACATGCCTTCACATTATTTATTTATTTATTTTTTCCTTAAGATTGCTTTAGCTATTCCAGCTGTTTTTGGTAGCCAATTAAACATTGTTTTTTCTAGATCTGTGAAATAAGACTTTGGTATTTTGATGTGGACTGTGTTGAATCTGTAAATTTGGCAGTATGAACATCATAATGATGTTGATTTTGCCAACGCTGAGTATGGGGTGCTTTTCCATTTGTGGTGCCATCTGTGATCCCTGTCATCAGTGGTTTGTAGTTCTTCTTGTAGAGATCTTTCTCCCCCTTGGTTAAGTATATTCCTTGGCATTTTATTTTCTTTGTAGTTACTATAAATCAATTATAAGCTTGACTCTCAGCTTGACCATTATTAGAATATAGAAATGCTACTGACTTGTGTAAACTAATTTTATAACCTGAGACATTCTTTAATTCATTTACCGATTCTAAGAGTCTTTTGGTGTACTTGTTAGGATTTTCTAGATACAAGATAATATAGTCAGTGAACAGAGATAGTTCGACCTCCTCTTTCCCAATTTGGATGCCCTCTATTTCTTTCTCTTCCTAATTACTCTGGTTGGGACAGGTTAGAACTTTCAGAACTAAGAGGAATTAAAAGTGGTGGCAATGGACACCCTTGTCTTGTTCCAGTTCTTAGAGGAAATGCTTTCAACTTTCAACATTTAGTATGATGGTAGTTGCGAGTTTGTCAAATATGGCTTTTATTATTTTGAGATATGTTCCTTCTGTACCTAGTTAGGTGATGGGTTTTGTCATGAAAGGGTGAAAACTAATGGGTATCTAGCCAATGGAGCAGAATTTATTTTATCAAAAAGACACCTGAATTTGAATGTTTATCACAGCACAATTCAAGGATGTGGAATCAACTTAAGTGCCCATCAATTCATGAGTAGATTAAGAAAATGGATTCACTCATTCTTTCTCCCCCTGCTCCTCTCCCATGGAGTACTACTCAGCCATAAAAAAGAATAAAACTGTATGTTACAGCAGTGTGGCTCAAACTGGAAATCGTTATATTATGTGAACTATCTCAGAAATAGAAAGAAAACAAATACCACATAAACTTTCTAATAAATAGAAGCTAAACTATAGGCACACACAGGCACAAAGAGATGTAAATGTCATTGAAATCCAAGAAGGGGGAGAGGGTGGAAGTTATTAAGATTGAGGTGTAATAACTTAACTATCAGGTATAATGAACAACATTCTGGTGATGGGTACACTAAAAGCACTGTTGACTCTAGTATTACACAGGGGATCCATGTAATGAAAACATATTTTATCCCTTAACATTTTGAAAAAAATTTTTAAATGATTAGTAGAAAAATATATATAATCAATAAAATTATTATTTAGTGACTAATTGATGTGGTTGAAAATTAATAAAGAAATAAGATTTATAACAAATTAATGCATAACTAGAAAGAAAGTTAAAGAAAAAGCTGAATGATTTTGTATTCAATAAATATCATCAATCAATATTTAAAAGTATTTCTTATAAAAGAACCTAGATTTTAACCCCTTTGCAGTCAAACTTATTCCTCAGAATAATCAAATAATTGATGAAGGTTCATTCCTTCTCACAAAAGTGTTATCTCCAATAAGCAAGGAATAATTTATTGAATTAAAATATCATCATTTGAAAGCACTAATGAAATAATGAATCTAGGGAATAATGATCAATGTCTGTAAATTTGAACTATACAGTCAGACATGGCTTCATTGAGAAATTGCATTTGAACACAGACTAGAAGACGGCAAGGGAGTTTACCATGTGGTATCTGGGGGAAGAGTTTTCAAGGCAAAAGAAACAGCTGGTGAAGAGGAAGTCCAATGAGACCCTGAGGGTGAGGAAGTAGTGAATGGAGGAAGTAGGCTTGGTGAGGAAAATCTGGAGTTTAGTTTTGTATGTTAATTTAGAGATATTTAAAGATATCCAAGTGAAGTTGTTTTCTAAGCAGTGGGTGTATAAACCTGAAATTCTGGGACAGAAACAAAATGTGAAAACCATCCACACATAGATGGTATTTATAATGGGAACTGCATTAAAATCACTACAGGAAGAAGATTAATGGAAAGATGAAGTCAACCAGGATGGAATTTTGGAGAGAGATCCAGGGGAAAATAAGGACGGGTACTGTTATCTCTTATAAACTCTAAGAATATAAAATTCTGGGTGGCACCTGTGGCTCAAAGGAGTGGGGCACTGGCCTCATATGCAGGAGGTGCTGGGTTCAAACCTAGGACTAGCCAAAAACTGCAAAAAAAAAAAAAAAAAAAAAAGGAAAAGAATATAAAATTCCTTGAGTGGAGGAATATTTGTCTTTTCTTTCCATTCCCCTGATATTACACAAGTATATGGAGCAGTGCCTGGATTAGCATGCATTCAATAAATACATGTAGATAAGAAAACTTAATAGTATAACCTATATCATAACTAAATGTGAATATTATAAAAATCATAACTTAAAAAATGTATGTTTAATATGTCTTCCTTTTTTCAGAGTCACTTTTTATTCTTTGACAGAAGAGATGATGAAAAAATGACTCTCCCATGAACACTTTCTAGATTCTCCTGTGAGACGTAAAATCTAATCATGCTGTCGTGTGCCTTTCAATGGATCATTAGATCATTATGATACTGCTTTTTGTAAACCACCAGTTCAGTAACATGATTTGCCTCACGAATGTTTATTTCTGTTAATTTGTAATAAACGTGAGGGTGATGGTGTGTTTAGGGTGAATTCATTATGACAAGGTCTAGTAACTTGTAGAAATTTAAAAATGCGTTTAGATGAATCTTCATTTAATGAATTCATGTATTTTTCTAACGCGGGGGGGGGGGTGTAACAATTTTACGTATACTGTATACTCCTACACACAAAAGAGGGTTACACATTGATTACTATAAAATCAAATCTCTTTGATTTTTATTTCAACTTTCTCATTAATACATGGTATAATTCTTTGTTTTTTAAAACTGTATAGTGCTGCCCAATTTCTAGTCTCTTTATCTATACAAAAATAAATTCATGTGGAAAAGGCAGAAAATGTAAAACAAATATTTGAACTTTGCATTCCTCAACAAAACTACTTAAATCTATCTGTAGAAAAAGCAAATATAAAAATATCTGAGGGAGAAGAATAGAGATTTAGTTTTTCATAAATCATTCATACTTTCCATACTTCTTGTAATTACTACATGTATTTGTGATTTTTTAAAAAAGGCTGACTTTTAAACAAAACAAAACAAAACAAAAGGCTGACTTTCATTCTTTCAAAAAAATAAATGGCATCATATATAAATTTAACAGAAATAGTTTACAAAACACATCATATTTTTTCGTAGCATTCGAGATATCAAACAACTCAATAAGATCTACTAAAAGTAGGCCTCATGAGGACAGAGATTTTTGTCAGCTTTTACTACTGCTGAATCTCAATACCTTTAAAGCAATGCCTAGGATATATTCTAGTAGGCAATCAATAAATAAATCAATATTGAAAGAATTTTGAACTGGGTCCATAAAATAGCTTTCTTTAAACCAGTTTATGACCAGATTCTGTGATTCAATTAAACTCCCCACAGGTCAAACCTTTATATTGAATAGTATTTTAACTTAGGGTATCTAGAGAAAGAGATAATAAGAGTTATTGAGGATATTCAGATGAAGAACATATTACCTTGATAATATTTAAGGATAGATGATAATTTAAATTAAAAATGTTATGTAAAGAAAAAGCAAACTTACTCTGTGGAGTTGTAGAAGACACACAAATGCATTAAAGACATAGAAACCAATCACATATTGGAAAAGAATATTCAAGGCTCTAAAGGTATAAGAAGAACTCTAATATTTGATCAGCTTTTAGTCAAAAGTACAATAAGATATTCTGGTGCAGGAACTTCTTTGATGGGATAAGTGAACAAGTTTGTAGCACAAGCCTTATGCATTTTGAGCTTTAAGCTCTGTAAAATGGAACTTGCTGTGGGCTTATGTGATGTTTTGATATTCATTAAAGATTTTCATTATTACAAAAAGTAGAATTTTAAAATATGATATATTACCTCTAAATACCCCCACCCTTAATATACCAAAGAGAATATTTTTTATCTATTACAATAAATACCGGGTACCAATTCTTACCTACTGAAATGCCCTTAAAATTCTTTTAACTAGATGATCTTGACCTTTCAAAAGGCCAGGAGTGAAATAAAGATTCTATTGCATTAAAAAAAAATTCAAGTGTCTATTTAAAATGATATGGATTATTTTTCAAGATTTAATTTTTTCTGGCTCGGCGCCTGTGGCTCAATCAGCTAAGGTGCCAGCCGCGTACACCTAAGGTGGCAGGTTCGAATCCCCAGCCCGGGCCTGCCAAACAACAATGATGGCTGCAACTAAAAAATGGCCGGGCGTTGTGGTGGGCACCTGTGGTCCCAGCTACTTGGGAGGCGGAGGCAGGAGAGTCGCTTGAGCCCAGGAATTGGAGGTTGCTATGAGCTGTGATGCCATAGCACTCTACTGAGGGGGATAGCTTGAGGCTCCATCTCAAAAAAAAAAAAAAAGCTGTGCCTAGTATAACATCTATCAGTCA
>CAUYQV010153718.1:0-27864 GCA_963574575.1 Galagoides demidoff
TTCTTCTGCTGGGTTTGGGGTTAGAATGTTCTTCCTTTTCCAGTTGCTTGAGATGTCCCATTAAGTTGTTAACGTCCTCTCTTTCCCTTCTCTTGAGGAAGACTTGCAGTGCTATAAATTTCCCTCTTAGGACTGCCTTTGTGGTATCCCAGAGGTCCTGATAATTCATGTCTTCATTATTGTTTTGTTCCAAAAATTTGGTAATTTCCTTCTTAATCTTGTCTCTGATCCAGCTATCATTCAACATAAGGTTATTTAGCTTCGATGTTTTTATGAGTATGCAGATTCTTGTTATTACTGAGTCCAACTTTTATTCCATGATAGCCTGAGAAGATGCAAGGAATAATTTCTATTCTTTTAAAATTGCTGAGGTTAGACTTATAGCCCTAAGATGTGGTTCATTTTGGAGTATGTTCCATGGGCTAATGAGAAGAATGTGTATTCAATTTTGTTAGGATGAAACGTTCTGTAGATGTCTATCAAATCCAAATGTTGAATGGTTAAGTTTAAATCTAAAATTTCTTTGCTTAGCTTCTTATAGGAGGATCTATCCCAAACTGCCAAAGGAGTATTTAAATCTCCAACTACTATGGAGCTGGAGAAAATCAAGTTGCTCATGCCTGTTAGTGTGTTTCTTATAAATTGAGAAGCATTCTGGTTGGGTGCATAAATATTAACAATTGAAATCTCATCGTATTGAGTATTACCCTTAACAAATATGAAATGACCATCCTTATCCTTACTTACTTTGTTGGTTTAAAGCCTATTGTATCTGTGAATAAAATCGCTACACCTGCTTTTTTCTGCTTTCCATATGCCTGGAATATAGATGACCATCCCTTCACCCTGAGACTATATTTATCTTTTAAGGCAAGATGAGATTCTTGTATGCAGCAGATATCTGACCTGAGTTTTTGACCTGATCAAACTAAAAAGCTTCTGCACAGCCAAGAACACAGTAAGTAAAGCAAGCAGACAGCCCTCAGCATGGGAGAAGATATTTGCAGGTTATGTCTCTGACAAAGGTTTAATAACCAGAATCCACAGAGAACTCAAACGTATTAGCAAGAAAAGAACAAGTGATCCCATCTCAGGGTGGGCAAGGGACTTGAATAGAAACTTCTCTGAAGAAGACAGGCACACAGGACCACAGACATATGAAAAAAATGTTCATCATCCTTAATTATCAGAGAATTGCAAATCAAAACTACTTTGAGATATCATCTAACTCTAGTAAGATTAGCCCATCTCACAAAATCCCAAAACCAGAGATGGTGGCGTGGAGGTGGAGAAAAGGGAACACTTCTACACTGCTAGTGGGAATGCAAAGTAATACATTCCTTTTGGAAAGATGTTTGGCGATCACTTAAAGAACTAAAAATAGTCCTGCTATTCAATCCTATAATTCCTCTACTAGGTATATATCCAGAAGACCAAAATCACATTATAACCAAGATATTTGTACCAGAATGTTTATTGCAGCCCAATTCATAATTGCTAAGTCATGGAAGAAGCCCAAGTGCCCATCGACCCACACATGGATCAATAAATTGTAGTATATGTACATCATGGAATATTATGCAGCCATAAAGAAAGATGGAGCCTTTACTTCCTTCATGTTTACATGGATGAAGCTGGAACATATTCTTCTGAGCAATGTATCTCAAGAATGGAAGAAAAAGTATCAAATGTACTCAGTCCTACTATGAAACTAATTTATAGCTTTCATATGAATGTACTGAATTATACCAAATTATACCCCAAGAATATGGGGAAAAGGGAATGGGAGGGGAGGGGGGAGGATGGGTGGAGGAAGGATAATTGATGGGACCACATCTACGGTGCATGTTACAAGGGTACATGTGAAACTTACTAAATGTAGAATATAAATGTCTTAACATAATAACTAAGAAAATGCCATTAAGGCTATGTTAACCAGTTTGATGAAAATATTTCAAATTGCATATAAAACCAGCACATTGTACCCCATGACTGCATTAATGTACACAGCAATGATTTAATAAAAAATAAATATAATCTTTAAAAAAAAAAGTTAAAAAAAAAGTGTTTTCTGTTGTTATATAATATAACTGATACATTTTCCGTAATGAATTGTGATAAAACTTAAAAAGAAAAATCAAGAAACAGCAATGTAAGCATTCAAAGGTACATTTCAAAAGGATTGGCTAGAAGATTTTATAACAAGCCTCTTAAAATTTTGACGCTTTAGGAAATGGGCAAATAAAACATTTGAAGATGGGTAACAGTGATGCTCACATAAAAATGTAAATACTATTAAACTGTGCACTTAAAATGGTTAAAATGGAAAATTGGGTGATGCGTATTTTACTACAACAAAAAATAGAAAAAAATTTTAAGATACAAGAGTTTTACTGCTTCACACCAATATATGACAGTGTTTCACAATAAAATGCACTGTAAACTAAATATGAACAGAATATCAGTTCAATAAAAACCAAACTTCAGGCTTAGCTCAGTGGTTACAGCGCTGGCCACATATACCAAGGGTGGTGGGTTAGAACCCAACCTGGACCAGCTAAACAATAATGACAACTGCAACAAAAAAAATAGCTATGAATTTTGGTGGGTGCCTGTAGTCCCTGCTACTTGGGAGGCTGAGGCAAGAGAATCACTTAAGCCCAAAAGTCTGAGGTTCCTGTGAGCTGCTATGCCATAGCACTCTACTGAGGGCAACATAGTGAGACTCTGTCTTGGAAAAAAAACAAACAAACAAACCCAAACTTTAGACAGACATCATAATTCTTTCCACTATCACTCTTTTTTCAGATGCTGGGATGAAATTATTCATACTACATAACTTAACCCAACTATAAAGGTTCACATTCTATTTTCACATCCCAGCCCTGTGCACAATTTGTAGTTAAAAACTGAGTTCCAATAAACACATTTTTACTATTAAGGGTTCAACTAAACCATTTTTAATTTACTTTTTTAACTTTGAGATATAATTTACATTAGTAAAATGCATCCATTTTAAGTGTACATTTGATGAGTTTTGAAAATTACCTATAATGGTATAAGAAACACAGTCATTTATCTGTTTAAAAAAGATCTGTTTAGCATCTGCTTTAAAAAAAAAAAAGAAAGAAAGAAAGAAAAGAAAAACTCTCATTAGAAAAGTTTCCTCCTGTAATCCTAGCACTCTGGGAGGCCTACACGGGTAGATTGCCTGAGCTCACAGGTTCAAGACCAGCCTGAATCAGAGTGAGACCTCATCTCTAAAAATAGCATGGCGGCACCTGTAGCTCAATGGTTAGGGCTCTAGCCACATACACCCAGGCTGGTGGGTTCAAACCCAGCCCAGGCCAGCTAAACAACAATGGCAACTGCAACAGTAACAGTAACAAAAATAACCAGGCATTGTGGCAGGCACCTGTACTCCCAGCTACTTGGGAGGCTGAGGCATGAGAATCATTTGAGCCCAAGAGTTTTAGGTTGCCGTGAGTTATGACACCATGGCACTCTACTGAGGGTGACAAAGTAAGACTCTATCTCCAAAAAAAAAAAAAAAAGGTTTCCTTTGTGCCCCTTTACAATAAATCTACCCCACTCACCAACTGCTGGAAACTACTAATCTATGTTTTTTACTACATATTAGATGACACTTCTAGAGTTCTGGACTCAAAGAAGCTCCTGGCCAAAAACCTACATGTGCTTTTTTTCAGGCTCACACATAAGCACTTATAAAGGCTTTACCTGATAGGCCTTAAAGGGAGAAACAGCCCTTTCCACACCTGACTTTGCCCACCCAATGTCCTATAGTCTGAAGAGAGTTGCACTCAAAAGACTCATTCCCAGCCATCCTCTTATGCACAGCTGCATGCCTAGCCCAGGCACTTTTAACCAGAGGCCTCTTTATCTGGAGCCTTTGGCTAGGACCTTAGCCTCTTTAACAGACAGGAAGGAGGCAGGCAAGGGGGGTTTAACCCTAAAGACACTCTTCTCCAGGCTGATTTCGAAAATGGTATTTTTCCATTCCTCACCCTTCCTCCTTTCCCTTCTCTGACCCCCATTTTCTCTGGTGCTCCCTGAGCAATGAGATGTCTATACTAATCCACCTCACTCTCTCACTCTCAACCACATGTACCATTCCATAGGGAAAAACAGAACAGCAAAGAGGACTTCCTCTAGTTTAGCCTCTTGCTTATACTAATAAGTAATTAAAGTCTTGACTGTTAATTCATTTTAGCTTATTATTCCAATCAGCCACTCTAACGCCTGGCAGAGCTGCTCTCCAGCTCAACTGAGCCCCTGACAATACGTTCCTATCTGAATTTTTTCACTTAGCATAAAGTTGTTTGAGATTCATGCCTGCTGCTTTGTAAAACAGTAGTTTATTCCCTCCCATTGCTCAGCAGTATTCCATTGTATTATATCAATATAAATATACTGCAATTTGCTTATCCATTCATCTGCTAATGGATATTAGATTTGTTTCTAGTGGTCAGCTATTAGGAACATTCTGCTACAAACCTTGTTGTAGATACATTTTTTCAATTTTCTTAGATAAATATCCAGAGAGGAATTGCAAGATCATATTAACTACATAAGAAGCTACCAAATTAGGTGGCACCTATGGTTCAAAGGAGTAGGGTACTGGCTCCATATACCGGAGGTGGGGGGTTCAATCCCGGCCCAGCCAAAAAAAACCTCCAAAAAAGAAACTACCAAATTGTTTTTATTTTATACACATGTATGAGAGTTATAGATGATTATCTTCACTAGTACTTTGTATGGACAGTCTTATTAATTTTAGTCACTCTCTTACATATGTAATTATATGTCAATGTGATTTCAATTTGCATAACCTGATTAATGTTAATATACATCTTTTCAAGTGTTTACTGGCCATTCATAGATGTGCTATTTTGAAATGCCTATTTAACTTTTTTGCCTAATTTGAGGGGGTGGAAGGGAGGGTCTTTTTAAAAAAGATGCTGGAATTTTGTGGAGATATGGAGTAATCAAGAAAGAATTAAAAGGCTAACTATAAAGAGTCATATAATCAGTAAACACTGTATATCTATTTTTATCTTAATTTCTCTCAGCAATATTTTATAGTTTTCCACAATTATATTCAAGTGGGGGTGGGAGGGGGAGGAAAAGGGAAAGGGGGGCAGGAAGGGGCTTTGGCAAGCTCTCACCTAATGTGCACAGTGTAAGGTATACAGCATACCACTGTGCGAAGGTCTCAGATACAACTTGAACTTTACCTTATAAACACAATTAGAGTGGGCACAGTGTCTCACACCCATAATCACAGCACTCTGGGAGGCTAACGCAGGTGGACTGCTTGAGCTCAAGAGTTTGAGACCAGCCTGAGCAACAGAGAGCTCCAGACTCTAAAAATAGCTGGGCATTTGTGGCACACGCCTGTAGTCCATGCTACTTGAGAAGCTGAGGCAAGAGAATTGCTCAAGTCCAAGAGTTTGAGGTTGCTGTGAGCTATAATACTACAGCACTCTACCAAGGGTGACAAAGTAAGGCTCTGTCTCAAAAGAAAAAAAAAGAAACACAAACAATGCAGCCTAATCATTTGTATCCTTACATTAATCAAAAATAAGGATTTAAAAAATAAAAATACTTTATAGTTTTCAGTGCAAAAGCTTGCACATATTTTATACAGTTAACCCCCAAATGTTTCCATTTTCTGTATTACTATAAATGTAATCATTTTGATTTTTCTCCATTTTTCTTTGATATATATAGAAACAAAAGTGGTTTATTTTCTTTTCTTTTTTTTTTTTTTAAGAGACAGAGTCTTATTTTGTCGGCCTTGGTAGACTGCCTGTGGCTGACATCACAACTCACAGCAACCTCCAGCTCTTGGGCTTAGGCAATTCTCTGGCCTCAGCCTCCAGAGTAGCTGGGACTACAGGCACCTACCACAATGCCCAGCCAATTTTTTGTTGCAGTTTGGCCGGGGCCGGGTTCTAATCCGCCACCCTTGGTATATGGGGCTGGTGCCCTACTCACCGAGGCACAGGCACCACCCGAAAGTGGTTTTTGTATATGGTCTTTAAATCTCACAACCTCACTAAATTCACTTAAAAATTCTGCTCACTTTATGACAGAGACTTTTTATATAAAGGCTCATAACATCTGCTTATGAAAACATTTTAACTTCTTCTTTTTCAGTCACTCTACATGTTTTTATTTCTACAAAGCCACGGTACTTAAGATAACATAATACCAGTACAATGATATAGAAATTGATCAATGGAATAGAGTCCAGAAACAGATACAGATAGATAGATTCAGATATAGATATACATAGAGAGAGACACTTGATTTGTGGCAAATAATCTACTGCCTTTCAGGTGATCTTTTCAATAAATGATACAAAGCTAACTGGAATCCATAAGGAAAAATTAACCTTGTATTCTTCTTTATTCTACACCAAAAAGTTATTCTGAGCTAGATCAAAGATCTAAAAGTAAAATCTAACAACCAAGTTTCTAAGAAGAAAACTTATTATTGATCTTGGGATAGGCAAAGATGTCCTTAAAATGATATATGAAACAGTAATTATAAAAGATTGATCAATTGGACTTCATTAAAATTACGATTTTCTGTTCATCAAAAAATATTATGAGAATGAAAAGGCAAGCAATAGACTGGGAGAAGATATTTACAAGACATTTAACTGACAAGACTCATATTCAAAATACTGTATTTTGAATGGGGGAGCAGTTCCAGGACTCCAACCTATAACCAAAATCCACTCAAACTCAAGTCCTGTAGTAGGCCCTACAGAACCTACCTACACAAAAAGTCAGCTAGTGTGGTGGCTCATGTCAGTAACCCCAACAACATGGGAGGATGAGGAAGATCACTTGAGTTCAGGTGTTAAAGACAAGCTTGGACAACACAGCAAGACCCTATCTCTAAGAAAGTTTTTAAAATTAGTCAGGCACAGTGGCACAAACCTATACTCACAGCTATGCGGGAGGCTGAGACAAGAGGATCACTTAAGTCCAGGTATTCAAGGCTGCAGTAAGGACAACACCACTTCTCTCCAGACTAGGGGATGGAACAGATTCTATCGCTAAAGAAAGAAAGAAAAGAAAAGTTTGCTTTCCCTATAGGTAAATTATGCATCTTACCACTGTATTTTCAATCTGTGTTTGGTTGAAAATTGAAAAAAATCGAAGTGTAAGTGGGTCTGTACAATTCAAACCTATGTTGTTGAAGGGTCAACTGCATATTATTTAAAATTCCTACAAAGCTATACAAGAAAGACAAAGCATCTTTTTTTTTTTTTTAAGGGGCAAATAAGCAGATGTGAAACAACTGAATTCTTTTTTTTTTTTGGAGTTTTGGCTGGGGCTGGGTTTGAACCCACCACCTCAGGTGTATGGTGCCGGCGCGCTACTTCTTGAGCCACAGGCACCACCAAAACAACTGAATTCTTGCATTCTGCCTTACCCACATGACACAAAAATTAGCTAATGAAACCTAACTAAAACAAGGCCTGGCTGAATCTGTGAAACTTGTGGAAATATAGAAGCCTGAGATACCGAGAACATTCTAATCTCTGAAAAATATTTTAGAACATTCCTTACTGACCTCTCCTTAAGTAAGAAGCCCAGAGACTAGTGAAACTATTTGGGTTTTGGCAAAGCCATGTCTTCCATCTGAGAATGCTGCTAAACCTGTTAATAAAGTTGGGGGGGGGGGAGATCTGAATTTGAATAGGGTCAGAAGCCAAAATAATTGATAAAAGATCTACAATGGCTCATCAGCTAGGCAGTGCCTCTAGGTCCTACAGTCTCAGACATTATAACCTCAATGCTCAAATAATTTTAGAGGTATCCTTACGGCTGACACAAGAAGGAAGACAGAAGCCTTGGGTAGACTCGATTCCAACACCTTGGTAGACTTTGAGAAAACATCAGCAGAAGATTAGAAAGCTGCCTGATATAAGTGTTCAGTAGAGCCCTTTCTAAAGACTACAGCTAATTTGTATTGGGCATTGGTTTAAACTGCCATCCAAGGTCATCAAACAAATAATTCTGAGCTAAGAAATACTGATCATGCCCTGGATGCCATCAAAAAAACATTCAGATAAGGAGAAGGCCACTCGTAGAGCTCATTGATAACACAGAAATGTCATACACTAGAGGGGTGTGTTCAGGAGGAGTTTATTGCAAACTGGTCACTTCACTGCCTTGGAAGCCACTAATAGAAATGCCCACTTAGGACTTCCCAGTGTAGAATCCTATCATCCTCTCCCAGACAAAGTACAACAGGCCACTTGGTCTAAGGATGACAGTTCCTTACTTGTAATGGAGCACTAAAACCAGCCTACAGAAGCCACTTGTGTCTCTTTCCTATTTCAAAATAGGTGATGTCATGTTCTAACAGGAAATTCAGCCACAGTGAGATTATTTATATTACAAAAAACAATAATGTTACAAATAAGAGCTTTTTCTTTTATTGGCCAGACAGCTAGTATTTTACTAGTTACCAGCCTATCCTTACCTGCTTGAAGCCTGTGACTACTTTTTGAATATCAAAAAAAATCAGCCATATACAACTGATAGTAAAAATGTAGTAGGTGGCTTGCCGCCTGTGGCTCAAACGACTAAGGTGCCAGCCACACATACCTGAGCTGGCAGTGTCTCGAATCCAGCCCAGGCCCGCCAAACAACAATGATGGCTGCAACCAAAAAAATAGCCAGGTGTTGCAGCGGGTGCCTGTAGTCCCAGCTACTTGGGAGGCAGAGGTAGGAGAATCGCTTGAGCCCAGGAGTTGGGGGTTGCTGTGAGCTGTGATGCCACAGAACTCTACCCAGGGTGACAGCTTGAGGCTCTGTCTCAAAAAAAAAAAAAAATATAGCAGGATATGCTAAAGGTCAGTCTGCACAATGGGCCTTTGGGGAAAGATCTGAATATTCACAAAATCTTGGGTCATTCTGGTATGATCTGACAAAAAGGGCTTACACAACTGGGCAATAAAATATTTTTTATTTTTACTATTTTCTGTGCAACTGTAAGAAAAAAAATTAAAGTGCTGGTTCAGTGGAGGGCTGGAATGCTGAGGCAAATGCCCAGTTAGACTAGCCTATTGAGTTTATGAAATGAGACAGCACTGGGTTGCTCAAGCAATACAAAGATGGGACAAATGGCAATATATTTCCCTTGCACTGAGGGCTATATTAAAAGTCAAAGGGGGAGACGTCATCAAAATGGTAGACTATAAAACTCCAAGCTCTTAACACCCCTGAGAAATAACAACAAAACAAACAGAAACTCTCTGAACCCACTATGTTGGAGCTCTGGAAAACAGAGTTTATAAAAATGAAAAAAAAAAAAAAACACCCAATTATGAAAAAGCCATCTTCAAAATGTCAGGAAAGTCTTATGGCCATTTTCTACTCATCTTTCCCCCTCCCAAGCACAGTAGGGGTCTCGTTGAAGCTGTTCTTCCCCCTAACCAGAAGCAGCAGGGCAGAGCTGATATGCAAATCACTGTTCTAGTGGGTGCAAACCTCTCCGGGGGATTCCTGAAGAAATAACAGTAGGTGTTGCTCTGTGTGGGAGGGGAAAGCAGCTTCGAAAACCTATAAGGTCTTAACAGACCCACAGAAGCCCAGGGCAAGAAATTACTAGTGGAGACATTTAACAGACTGTCTATGATCTGGAAGAGAAGCTGCAATGAGACTCGCTGGGAAATTAACACATAACAAGCAGCTAAGTATACTTGGAAATGTAGAAAGCTATCGAATGACTAAGGAAAAGGCATGCTCACAAAAAGAAACCTTGAGTTTTCACCTCAGACTGATCCCTTGGCCTAGCTAAGGGCTGAAAGAGTGCCCTGGCACAGAAAAAAAGAGACCCTGGCATTCAAGAAAATCTCTGTAAAAACATTAGCTAAACATGAGGTAAAGGAACCAACATCACTGATCACACACAACGTGGAATAGTCTACAAAAATAATTTGGGAAAAAAAATAATTTGGAAGAGTCCCAAAAGTACTACTACAGACTTTAACGGTTTAAAAAAAAGAGAAGAAAAGATTTGAATAGACATTTCTCAAAAAAATGGGTAATAGGCACATGAAAAGATGTTCAACATCATTAGGCATTAGGGAACTCCAAATCAAAACCACAATGAGACATAATAATAATTAAAAAGTTTGACTCAGAGCCTGTAGCACAGTGGTTATTGGCAGAGTTCAAAGCTAGCCTGGGCCAGCTAAACAATGGCAGCATCAACAAAAAAAAATAGCTGGGTGTTGTGAGCACATGCTGTTGGAAAAATAGTGTCAATAGACTCGATTGATGCAGGGTTGGCATCAAGTTTCAATTTGCACAAACATAGTATTCATGTAGTACAATAAAGTACAATAAAGGGTGGCACCCGTAGCTCAGTGGGTAGGGTGCCAGTCACATACATAGGAGCTGTCAGGTTTGAATCTGGCTTAGGCCAGCTAAACAATGACAACTGCAAAAAAAAAAAAAAAATTAGCTTGTTGTGGCAGGCGCCTGTAGTTCCAGCTATTTGGGAGGCTGAGACAAAAGAATTGCTTAAGCCCAAGAGTCTGAGGTTGCTGTGAGCTGTGACACCACTGCACTCTACCAAGGGCAACATAGTGAGACTCCATCTCAAAATTAAAAAAAAAAAAAAATTGAAAATACCAAGGATTGGCAAGGACATGGAAAAATTAGAACCCTTGTGTATTGATGGTAGGAATGTAAAATGACACAAAAGGAGAAATACTTTACGCTTCCACTTACATGAAGTACCTAGAATGGATAAATTCTTACGATTGAAAGTAGAATAGAGGTAACCAGGAGCTAGGATACAAGGAATGGAGAGCTACTGCTTAATGAGTACATAGTGTCTGATTTGGGTGATGACAAATTCTGGAAATGGATAGTGACAATGATTGTACAACAGTGTGAATATACTTAATGCCCCTCAACTATCCACTTAATAATGGTAAAAATAGTAAATTTTATGTTATGTATATTTTACTATATGCACACAAAAACAAGGATAGGTTCAACCTGTGATTAATAAATAGTCCTCTAACTATACCACGTACCACACACACAAAAAAGACAGCTTAAGATCTATGGTTCCCAATTGTGTCCCAAGCATCCCCAAACACTGTAGCAAACATAAAAGGATTAAATATTTTAAATTTGTAAGAGAAAAATGACATCTGTTGAACATCAAAAGTATTACTAGTTCTTGGAGGTGCCTGTGGCTCAAAGGAGTAGGGTACTGGCCCCATATGCCGGAGGTGGTGGGTTCAAAACCAGCCCTGGCCAAAAACTGCCAAAAAAAAAAAAAAAGTATTACTAGTTCAAAGAGATTGATGGTTAAAACATTAGATCCTACTACATTTTTTTTTTTTGAGACAGAGTCTCACTATGTCGCCTTTGGTAGAGTGCCGTGGTGCCACAGCTCACAGCAACCTCAAATTCTTGGGCTCATTCTTTTGCCTCAGCCTCCCCAGTAGCTGGGACTACAGGTGCCTGCCACAACACCTGGCTATTTGGGGGCGGGGGGTGGTGCAGCTGTCATTATTGTTTGGCAGGCCAGGGCTGGATTTGAATCCTCCAGCTCCGGTGCATGTGACTGGCACCCTAGCCGCTGAACTACACCAAGCCAGATATCACTACATTCTTTTCTATGACTTCACATCTTTACAAATCAAAGTTTTCAGCAATTACCAAGATAAAAGCAAAAATCAATATGGAATAAGAGAAAAAACTCAGTGGCAGTATGAAAATATGACTAAGACACTAAAGGCATCATGAAAAAAGTTTGGGGACTTCTGCTTTAGGAATTCAGCAAATGGAGGCTGGGTGCTTATGGCTCACACCTATAATCCTACGACTCTGGGAGGCCAAGGCAGGTGGATTGCTTGAGCTCACCTAGTTGGAGACCAGCCTGAGCAACAGAGACCTCATCTCTAAAAATAGCCAGGCGTTGTGAGCAGAGCCTATAGTCCCAGCTACCTGCGAGGCTGAGGCAAGGCAATTGCTTTAGCCCAAGAGTTTAAGGTTGCTGTGAACTGTGACCCCACAGCACTCTAATGAGAGTTAAAAAGTGAAACTCTGTCTCCAAAAAAAAAAAAAAAAGAAGAAGAAGAAGAAGTTGGGGCGGCGCCTGTGGCTCAAAGGAGTAAGGCGCTGGCCCCATATGCCGGAGGTGGTGGGTTCAAACCTAGTCCCAGCCAAAAACTGCAAGAAAAAAAAAGAAGAAGAAGAAGAAGAAGAAAAGAAGTAAAGGTTTGCAACACAAAATCACTCATGGTCTAGGTGGATGTACTACTGAGAAATAAAATATTACAGCACATTCCTTTTTTTTTTTTTCTTTTGAGGCAGAGTCTCGCTCGTCACCCTAGGTAGAGTGCCATGCCTTCATCATAGCTCACAGCAACCTCAAAGTCTTTGTCTCAGGCAATCCCCTTGCCTCACCCTCCCTATGGGACCACAGGCATGCACTATCATGCCTGGCTAATTTTTCTGATTTTAGTAGAGTTGGGGTCTCATTCTTGCTTTGGCTACTTCAAATTCCTGAGCTCAAGTGATCCACCTGCCTCAGCCTCCCACAGTGCTGGGATTACAGGCATGAGCCATCATACCTGGCCACACATTCCTTATAACACACACAGTCAGGGTTTCATTGAAAAGTGGAACGGGCAGTTAGGAAATGTATCACTCAAAATAAAGGAAGATAAGTATATCAAGGTCTAATTCAACTAGGCCACTGTGTTCTAAGTTTAAATACCTAGAGGAAACAAAAGGGGGACTCCTCCAGAAAAGTTTCTAGGAATGTGAGATGGTAATGAGGGGATGGAGGTGACATGATCGACAACTTTGTATCTTACCCACCTCAGGCAACTGGTGCACTGTGCTGTCGCCAATCGAGATCACTCCCTTCTGAGAAACTATTTGGATCTGGGGGCAAAAATATGGCTGTGGCTTACTCACTATGTAAAAAGCCTGCTTTGCTCTTTTGGTTATAAAAAGCAAGAATGTAAATGGAATGCCATCATGGATAACACTCATGGCATTAGGGTGGTCTCCAAAACAGCAAATATGATATGAAGCAGTGGTTATGCGTCATTCATGGAATCACCCCTGGACTCAAAAATGGGCTACTGATGTTAGCCTTTTGAAGTATACAGACCAAACTTTATTTGAAAGTGAAATTATCTAATTGACCATTTCTTGGGGGCAAAAAATATATTTGGGTGTGTTTATATTTTATAGATTTTTATATTAAAATGCACTCATGCCACAAGAATCTGATGGCAACATTTGTGGTGGCTATATCAACCTTGGACCCAACAATCAAGAGATAGATTCTGGTTACTGAACTAAGTCCAAATGATGTTCTCAGTGGTATTTCACCATAATGAAATACACTTGTTACCCCAAGTAGGGACACTAGAGGGTGCTCTCTTCCAGAAGACAGACAAATCATAATGTTCATTTTTTTAACAAATACTGTAGGACCTCCATGGTTGACCACCTCCCTACAATAAATAACTCAAGTTGACCTAATTTTCATAGACCACACATGCACCACATGTATGTATCAGTACGATAGGCATAGTTCCTATGTTGACTACCTCCATATTTTGACCAGTTTGTTACAGTCCTTGGCTGGTCAACTTACAGAGGCTTTACTGTATTAGCAAACAAAACTCAGCAATATAGGAAAATCAATAATGTACTATGACTAAGCTGTATTAATCCCATTATAGATTTATTTAATAATTGAAAAGATATTAATGTATTCATTATCCTATCATTAAAGAAGAAAATCAAAAGATGAGATAAATCTATAGAGACAAAGTATCTGAAAAATTCAACATGCATTTCTTTAAAATAAACTCCATGCATTCCTAAAATAGGGTGGACATAAAGTTCATGTGCAATTTAAAATAGTTTAACATAGTAAACTGCCCAACAAACTTTATGGACACCTTATATAATAATTTGGTAACCAAAAAGAATCCTCTAGAAATGGTGAAATGTTGTTTAAAGTTTCCTTTGATACTGGAACAAGTCAAGAATCTTGGCTGTTTATACTTCTTTTCAACATTTATACTGACATTTAAAGTCTTGCAATTACAACGAAGCAAAACCCCTGGGGAGAAAATATTACAACTTTATGAAGAGATACAAAAGAAAAACTAATTAAATAGAGAAAACTGTCATGGTCATAGACTGGAAAATACAAAATTATAAAGTGTCAGTTCTGTTCAAATGAAATGTAGGCAAATCAGTTAAGATTCAGGATCAAAGAGGGTGGGTAAAACAATCTTTGTGAGCCACTGAGAACATCATTGGAATAAATTAGAAATAGGATTCCAGAAACTAAGGTTTCCTTAAGTCACTCTTTAAAGGACACTTTAAAACATGACTTAACAATATCTACTATACATATTGTTGCACTCAGTCAAAATTCAGAAAATAATGTACTTGTTTCAAGGTACAAAGGTCTACGCAAACCTACTCCCAAAGTCCAAGGAAGCAGAGCTGCCAAACAAAGAAAGAGGTTGACAGGCTGGGAGCAGCGGCTCACACCTGTCATCCCAGCACTCTGGGAGGCTAAGGAGGGTATATCACTTGAGCTCAAGAGTCTGAGACTAGCCTGAGCAAGAGTGAGACCCCGTCTCTACTAAAAACGAAAAACTGAGGCAAGAGTATCACTTGAGCCCAAGAGTTTGAAGTTGCTATGAGCTATGACGCCATAGCATTCTACCAAGTGTGACAAAGTAAGACTGTCTCCAAAAAAAAAAAGAGGTTGACATACCCAGTTTCTCAGAAAAATCATTTAATAGAGACTTCAGAACAAAACCCAAAAGATGTACCCCAGACAGCTATAAGACAGTATGGTATATCACTGTGCAATTTACTCTCCAGACCTAGAGCTTACATACGCATACGTTGGAAAGGAATATGTAGAGCAACTGAAGTCCTTAGAGAAGTGAAAAATGCTATATGAATCTGCCTAAAGGCAGGTCATAAGGTCAAGGTTATGTTGACCTAAGGTCAAGTTTTTTTACTTTAGCAGGTACAGTAAAAATCTAAGAGGCATTCTTGGTTAATAAGAAGTCAACGTGACAAACTAACATCCAAGATGGAATCACTTTAGTCTCCACAGCATAACGTTTTTCTGATAAATTATATTACTATCAAATTGCTAGTTCAATAGTAAAAACAGCAAGTACAGAAAATGGAAACATGTTTTTAAGTATCTTTTTTTATTATTATTATTTTTTAAACAGAGTCTCATTATGCTGCGCTTGGTAGAGTACCATGGCAGCATGGCTCACAGCAACCTCAAACTCTTGGGCTTAAATGACCCTCTTGCCTTAGCCTCCCAAGTAGCTAAAGGCATCTGCCACAGTGCCCAGACATTTTTTTTAGAGTCAGGGTCTTAGTCTCGCTCAAGCTGGTCTGTCTCCTCAGCTCAAGCAATCAATGCACCTGACTCGTCCTGCCAGAGTGCTAGGATCACAGGCATAAGCCACTGCATCTGGCCCATTATTCAGCAAATATTTATTGCTCTAGGTCAGTGGTTTTCAACCTTCCTAATGCTGTGGCCCTTTAATACAGTTCCTGTGGGTCGCGACCCACAGGTTGAAAACCACTGTTCTAGGTCCTAGATGTAGGAATAAAATATACACCTTCTGACTCCCATTGCAGTATTTTTTTCATAAAAGTAGAAAAAAAATTCTTCTACCTTTTTAAAACATGAAATTTCTCTTAGAGGATTGCAGTAGAGAAAGAGAAACTCCTATTAGAGAGGAATGTGCTACTGAACCAAAATTTCTCGTCTTTCGTCACCTAGAAGAAGACAATTTCATACTAGTGTTAGGGACACAGTGAAGGATCCTGGCTCACAGGGACAAAAGTGGACACTCTGCCTTGAGCAACTGCCCCACCCGGGAAGGACAAGGACACTCTATCTTGGTGCTGTACCATCCTTGATCTTACCTCGAGCGACTGACACATCTAGGGGAAGAAGGAACACCATTTGGGCCAGACAGCTCAAGCACAACAAGATTTAGAAAGTGACCCAGAGTAACCTACAGCTAATTATCATGATGGTAACTGTCCACCAAAATGGTTCAGTAGTGATGTCTGAACCACAAGGAGGGCCCAATCCAGACACTATAAAACAAGACCCTAGACCATACTAAGGGCCTCTTACTATGACAACAGGAGGCACATTCATCAGCAGCAGCAAATATCTCTTGCTCTATAATCCTATCTTACCCCTCAATAAACTTCGTTTAATGCTTGCCTTGCTTTCAGTGTGCCTGGTCATTCTTTGGCCAAGAGCACACCAAGAACTGAGAACAGACTGAAACCTGACACTAGTTATACCTGAAGAGGCCAGAGAACCTATGGACCAAATTTCAAAACTTTTGGCTACAAAACCATTCAACAACAAATCATAAAATTTAGAATAATAGAAAAATAAAAAACACTACATTACTCAAAATCAAGACTAAAAATGCTACGTGTGGCTCGGCGCCTGTGGCTCAATCGGCTAAGGCGCCAGCCACGTACACCTAAGGTGGCGGGTTTGAGTCCCCAGCCCGGGCCCGCCAAACAACAATGATGGTTGCAACCAAAAAATGGCCAGGCGTTGTGGCAGGGCACCTGTGGTCCCAGCTGCTTGGGAGGTGGAGGCAGGAGACTTGCTTGAGCCCAGGAGTTGGAGGTTGCTATGAGCTGTGATGCCATGGCACTCTACCCGGGGGGATAGCTTGAGGCTCCATCTCAAAAAAATAAAAATAAAAATAAAAATGTTACATGACCTGGAGCTATTAATAAGATACACTTTTATTATCTTAAGTACCAAGAAAAAAAAAATTTTTTTTTTTTTTCAGACAGAGTCTCAAGCTGTTGCACTGGGTAGAGTGCCACGGCGTCTTAGCTCACAGTAACCTCCAACTTTTGGGCTCAAGCAATCCTCTTGTCTCAGTTTTTTTCTATTTTTAGTAGAGATGGGTCTCACTTTTTGTTCAGGTTGGTCTCGAACTTGGAAGCTCAAGCAATCCACCTATCTCGGCTTCACAGAATGCTAAGATTATAAGCATGAGCCACTGCTCCCAGAAAGAAAAATTTTTTTTATTTTTAAAATTTATATATGTATCTATGTATTTCTGATCACAGCTCATTGCAGCCTTAAACTTCTGGGATCAAGCAATCCCCCAGCCTCAGACTCCTGAGTCACTCGAACTGCAAGCACAGGCTACCACACCCACCTCATAATAACTTTAATTAAGGAATGCCCATCTTCTGGTTATCAAAACTGCAAGGGGGTTTCGGCCTAGATCAAATTGCTCATCAAACAAAAATCCAATTATTGTGACAATGAGGACTGTCAAGGAAGAAAAGGATTTTTTAACACAAAAACATCTTGTCAGGAGACTAGAAGAAGCTGCCTCAAATCCATCCCTGACTGACAGAAATCATGGGCTTTTTAAGGATAGACCACGGTGCTTTAGGGCAGGTCAAGAGCAACAGTGAGTCTTGGCTTCAGGAAGTCTGCCTTCAAGCAGTTAGTTAAGGGAAAAGATTATAAAACACATATAGGGGGTCAGTGAAATCTGTTCATAGATCTATTACAACCTCTTCATCTACTTAATGTTAAATAAGTTCTCATATCACTTTCTTGAACCACCCCGTTTGTCCAGCATCTCCACCACCAGTTTCAGCCTGGTACTTTGTGGCCCCATCATGCCCGGTGCATAGTCAGCACCCAACACTTGTTGAGTGAAAGTCACGCAGATAGGCCCACAGCCAGAGGTGAGTCAGCACCTTCCTATTCTAAGCCACTGGAAATTATTCTAACATAGCCAAACATGAGGCTACCAGGAAACTCCTACTACTGTAGAGAAGAGATGCCCCTTAAATCCATGTTGAGAACAGTGAGGTCACCCCAGCCCTGCCTGGACAGTGTTCCCACCTAAGATGCATGACACCCTTTCTGCCCACAGCTCCCCCCCCCCATTCATATAACTTAGATTATTGATTCTTTCATTGTATCCTATTAATACCTTTTTATTTAGGGTGTTCTCAAGCAGATAAAACAAGCTAGTGATATTACAAGAGAAACACATTTTAAAACTACTGAACCCCTAAGAAAATTCTTTAACTTTAAAATAACTTTCATCCAGGACATTTGGTATTTTCAAGTAAAACTTCTGGTGAGTCAATTCTCAGTGATAAGCATCTAAAGACGAAACTTGCACATTTATAATTGCACTATTAAATAAAAGCAGCTTTGGTACAGAACTTAGAGAATTCCAAACACATTCTGCCCCACAGGCAAGTATAAAACCTTTCCAGGTTTTTTGGTTTTTTCTTGAGACAGTGTCCCACTAAGTCACCCTTGGTAGAGTACTGTGGCATCACAGCTCACAACAATCTCAAACTCTTGGGTTTAAGCGATTCTCTTGCCTCAGTCTCCCAAGTAGCTGAGACTTATAGGCACCCACCACAATTGCTATTTTTTGTTGCTTTAGCTATTCATTGTTGTTTTAGCTGGCCTGGTGGTATATGTGGTTGGCGCCATAACCACTGTGCTATGGGCACCGAGATCCTTTCTAGGTTTCTAAAACAGCTTTTTAACTCAGATCTATTTTAACAGTGATATTTTTTTCCTTTGAGACAGAGTCTCACTTTGCTACCCCACCCCCGCCCCCGCGAGTAGAGAGCCGTGGCATCACAGCTCACAGCAACCTCAAACTCTTGGGCTTCAGTGATTCTCCTGCCTCAGCCTCCTGAGTAGCTAAGACTATAGGCACCCACCACAACACCTACCTATTTTCAGAGATGAGGTCTCGCTCAGGCTCAGGCTGTCTCAAACCTGTGAGCTCAGGCAATCCACCTGCCTCGACCTCCCAAAATGCTAGGATTACTGGTTTGAGCCACTGCGCCCGGCCAACAACGATTATTTTTTTAGTAATCCACCTTTACTAAGTGTTCCAAAGCATTTATCTTAATTTTTGGAGGAAGAAAACTTTTTATGAGATCTCCCTCAGTTTTTTCTTCAATTTAATTTAATTAGATAATTATGTTCACAAATACATCTAGAATAAATAGATTTAGAAACAAAAACAACTGGGCAGCGCCTGTGGCTTAAGGAGTGGGGCACTGGCCCCATATACCAGGGATGGTGGGTTTAAGCCCGGCCCTGGCCAAAACTGCAAAACAAAAAAAAAGGAAACAAACACAATTGACACTTGGTAAATATATAAATCAACTGAACTGGTAGAAGCATTTATAAGAGATCAATCCACCAGTCTCAGTCACTGTGTTTATACTGAAGGAAATACAGAATTCCAGCTATTCTAGCAAATCTTTGAGTGGAAGCCTTTTAAGAAAATTTCAACTGTATGTTTAAAATGTTTTATATTTTTTGGTCATTATAGTACTGACTAAAACATAAGGAAAGATCAATAGAAACTTAACAACTTTACTAAAAAATCAACTATATACATTCCCCACAGATGACTAATAACATTTTTATATATAAGGGATAAGATTAGGGCTCGGCGCCCATAGCACAGTGGTTATAGTGCTGGCCACATACACCAAAAGTGGCAGGTTCAAAATCAGCCCAGGCCAGCTAAACAACAATGACAACTGCAACAAAAAATAGCTGGACATTGTGGCGAGCACCTGTAGTCCTAGATACCTGGGAGACTGAGGCAAGAGAATCGCTTAAGCCCAAGAGTTGGACGTTGCTGTGAGCTGTGACGTCATAGCACTCTACTGAGGGAGGCATAGCGAGACTCTGTCTCAAAAAAAAAGGGGCTAAGATTAGCTCTTACCTACACTTATACTACAAATAGGCAAATTACTTAATTGTATTAATATATTGGTTTACTTAAGCTCAATCTTATCAGATACATGCCCTTGCTGCCATCCAGTAGAGCAGTATCATTGGTATACGGCTCCATCTAGTGGAGAAATACACAAATATGTTTTAGCCCTCTTTACTAATATCGCAAAACTGACAAAACTGACTTTTGGAAAAGCCAGCTTCCTACTCCTAACATGTCATTATCCATATTATTCTAGTCAATATTCTGACAAAAATTTATTTTCTTCTTCTTTTTTTTTTTTAAACAGACAGAATCTTTCTCTGTCATTTAGGCTGGAATGCAGTGATGCAATCACAGTTGACTACAGCTTCCAATTCCTGGGCTCAAGTGATCCCCCAACTTCAGCCTCCGAAGTAGCTGGGACTACAGGCATGCACCACCACATCCGGAATTTTTTTTTTTTTGGTAGACACAGGGTCTCACTAGGTTGGCCAGGCTGGCCTCAAACTCCTGGCCTCAAGCAATCTTCCTGTCTCAGCCTCCCAAAATGCTGGCAGTACAGGCATGAGCCACCACAAATTTTTCATTTGGCCAGTGATATTTACTTGGGACTTCTTCAACATCTTCCAACAAACTTTCCAATAGGAAGAAGAATAGTGGCAGCTGATTTTTAAAAGTAAAAACATGGTATCACACTGTTCCTTTAAGGAAGAGTATAAAATACAGAAAAGTACAGATATAGAACAATATGCTGTAAGCACAGGTCAATGTAAAACTCTTCTCAAAGTTCCTATGGTCATAACAGCAAACAGGGAGACATACACAAAAGTATAATCAGAGTCTCTAAACTCTTTAATGACCTTTCCCAAATAACAGCATAGCAAAATATTTTTATAATTTAAAAAATTTTGTTGAAAAATTATAATGCTGGCCAGGTGCAGTAGCTCACACCTGTAATCCCAGCACTTGAGGCCAAGGTAGGTAGATTGGAACTCAAGACTAGCCTGGATAAGAGCAAGACCCCATCTCTACTAAAAATAGAAAAAACTAGCCAGGCACCATGGCAGGCACCTGTAGTCCCAGCTGCTCAGAAGGCAGAGGCAAGGAGATCATTTGAGCCAAGGAGTTTACAGTTACTGTGAGATATGATGATGCCACCACACTCTAATCAGGGCAAAAAAAAATGAGACTGTCTCAAAAAGAAACAAAAGAAAAATTGTAATATTGTTATAGATTTAAAATTATGAAAAATCTTTTCATAATTTTAAATACATGCTTAATTGACAAAAAACTATATATATGTGTATAACATGATCTATAATATACATGTATATGGAATGACCAATGAAAACTAATTAACATACGTACTAAGACACATAATTTTTATTTATTTTTTTTTATGAGAACACTTTTCTACTCAGCAATTGTCAAGAATACAATATACACTCTTACTGTTATCATGTTGTACAATAGGTCTCTTGAACTTACTCCTCCTATCCAACTGAAATTTTGTATCCTTTGACCAACATCTCCCCAATGACCCCCACCCCTGACCTCCAGCCCCTGGTTATCACCTTCTTCTCTCTACTTTCACATTCGACTATCTTAGATTTCCCCTGTAAATGAGATCATCCAGTATTTGTCTTTCTGCTATAGAAAAAACTAGCCAGGCATCATGGCAGGAGCCTGTAAGTCCCAGCTACTTGGGAGGCTGAGGCAAGAGAACTGCTTGAGCCAAAGAATTTGAGGTTGTTGTGAACTGCAATGCCATGGGACTCTACTCAGAGTGACAAAGTGAGTCCCAGATAACAAAAAAACAAAACAAAACAAGTACATTCATCTCTCCAGTGCCCATTTTGCAGAGTACTCTGCAGAAGAGTATGTATGTTTAAATGAACTACCCAAAGTAAAGTTTTTTTTTGTTTGTTAGAGACAGAGTCTCACTTTGTTGCCCTTGGTAGAGTGCTATGGTGTCACTCAGATCACAGCAACCTCCAACTCCTAGGCTTAGGCGATTGTCTTGCCTCAGCCTCCTGAGTAGCTGGGACTATAGGTACCTGCCACAACACGGCTATAACGTAAAGATTTTTGATGAAACTATTGGTTTATTTTAGAAATGTAACTATTTTAACTTTTCTTTTTTGGTGAAGGTTCTTATTTTATCAAATCAATTTGTTTTCAAAATTTCTCCTTTGGTATGCCTTGAGAGGGAAGCAATGTACTTGCTTTGCTACATTATTTCAACCTGACCTGAGGAGAGAGGGTGAGTGTAGCAGTACTAATTAGAAGAAAGGAAATTCTCTTTCTAAGCAAGAATCACATTTCACAGGTAACCTAACACAAAGCTTTCCTCTATACTCTGGGTCATTGACAGATACTCAAAAGTTGTGAGTTTATGAAAATCACCATCATATCTATATCCTAGAAATAAACTATTTTATATATACATATATGTGTGTATAAAAATTAAGACAAAAGTTTGAATTTTTTTTCTAAAGAAGTTTTATTCAGAAATTAGGAAGGCTTCCAGTTCCTCCTAAGACAATGAACTACAATAGGCTGCTGATTCTCTACCCCAAATCAGCCTAGAATAGCTCCAAAAGAAGAAATCATTGACTTGAACAAACAATAAATTGAAGAAATCAGTGTGTCACCCGTCTTAAAGTAGGTTGTGTGCCTCCTTAGGTGAAGGGCAGATGCTGGTGATCCTGGAAGAATAATGTCTGTGTAGCTCTTACATCCCTCATGTAGCGTCAGGACAATTCTTATCTGCCTCCAAAATATTTATGAAATCAGCAGCAACAGCCCAAACTGCAAGCACCACAGGGTAATGTTAAGGCAGAGCAAAAATCCTACCAGCCCAATAAAAAGTGAAGTACTCTACCATCATTTCATTTTCTACCCTCTCCCTTTCCAAACCCCAGGGTCATCTGAATTGCAGCTAAAGTGGAGTGGGGAGAAGAAACAGAAGCCAATTTCTGGATCTGCCACTAAATAAGGTGTTCTACGAAATCCTTTAGCCCTCTCTTCCTCTCACCCCACAGCAACTTTGAGAACCTCAAAATGGTGGCATAAAAAACAAAAAACACTTTGATCTCTAAGCTAAACTTTGTATGAGTAAGAAATAAATGTGTGTCGTGTTAAGCCATGATCTGGGTGTTACTAGTTCAAGAAAGCTTCTCTTATTATAGTACACAACTTAAAGAGACTGCCATCCTTCTTCCCACAATACTGACCAAAGGAGTTCCTTGATATAGTAGGAACTAATGTCAACAAGCGATTCTGTGTTGCCTGAGATGCTCTAATCCCAAGCTCATCCCTCATCCCATCTTCTCTTCTGAAAATATACACATACATATAACACACATATACACACACTCTCTTTTTTTTTTTTTTTTTGAGACAGAGCCTTAAGCTGTCCCCCTGGGTAGAGTGCCATGCCATCACAGCTCACAGCAACCTCCAACTCCTGGGCTCAAGCGAGTCTCCTGCCTCTGCCTCCCAAGTAGCTGGGGACCACAGGCGCCCACCACAATGCCTGGCTATTTTTTTTTTTTTTTTTGGTTGCCGCCATCATCATTGTTTGGAGGACCCAGGCTGGATTTGAACCCGCCACCTTAGGAACACACACTCTTCATGATTTAGACCTTATATCTGTTTCTGTTCTGCTCCACCACCATTTCCAAACCCCACATATAAGGCTAGAGAGTTGACAGTGACTCCATACTGGTTAAATAGTTAATTATACCAGAAAAAAAATCAAAAGAACTGAATACATTAAAAATAGACTATAAAATGTTAATTGATCATCTCCATGGAGAAATGCACCATTTCATCTGACCAGCAGGCAGTCTCTAAGAAGCAGAAAAAGGCAAGAAAACAGATTCTCCCTTACAGACTCTACAAAAGAACAGAGCCCCAGTGACATCCACCTTCATTTTGACCCAGATTTCTGATCTCTGGAACCATAAAATAAACCTGTGTTGTTTTAAGCCACTAAATCTGTGGTGATTTGTCACTAGTGTTATAGCAACAAGAAGAAACTTGTGAGGCTGGGATTGTTTGTTTGTTTGTTTTAGAGAACCTTTTGTTACTTAGGCCAGTCTCCAACTTCTGCCTGAAGTGATCCTCCCACTTCAGCCACCCAAACCACTGGGATGATAGGAGTGAACTATCATTCCAGGCTGGCCTTGTAAGTTTTCTAATTCTCATGCCACCTCGTATACTTAGAGACATTTTAAGCTTCTTTTATAGAACAAGTTTAAAACAGAGGTGGCATCACAGTCATGAATTAACTAGAAACTAAATTCCTGATAATCAGGGGCCTGCCAAAAATCATATCTCCAATCTTCTAAGAAGCATTACTTCCCAAAAAGAGAGTTCTAATACAGGATGGTGTGTGTTAGCTGAAGGGTAAAACGCTTTCGAAACAGAGTTCTCTTTCACTCAGTTACTGCCTGTAACTAGTTCGAGGATGATGCCTATCCAATCATAAAAGGAATATTTGGATATAGGTGTGGCTATTTCATGACTCTATAGCCTTTGGCACATCACCTATTTTTCCTTTTCAGGGGGTCAAGGAGGTTAAGTTGTCATTAAAATTCTAGTTTTTGGCTCAGCTCCTGTAGCTCAAGTGGCTAAGGTGCCAGCTACATAGACCAGAGCTGGAGGGTTCGAATCCAGTCTGGGCCTGCCAAACAACAAAACGACAACTACAACCAATAAACAGCCCGACATTGTGGTGGGCACCTGTGGTCCCAGCTACTTGGGAGGCTGAGGCAAGAGAATTGCTTAAGCCCAGGAGTTGGAGGTTGCTGTGAGCAGTGATGCCATAGTACTTTACCCAGGGTGATAGCTTGAGGCTCTGTCTCTAAAATAAAAAATTCTAGTTTGCACAAACTACTAAACTCTCTAAGACAAAAACTGTTACCAGGTTTTATTTATTTTTGTTTTTTGTTGTGTTTGTTTGTTTTTGAGACAGAGTGTCACTTTGTTGCTCTTGGTAGAATGCCTTGGAGTCACAGCTCAGAGCAACCTCAAACTCTTGAGGCTCAAATGTTCTCCTGTCTCAGCCTCCCAAGTAATCGGGATTACAGGCACTTGCCACTACACCTGGCTATTTTTAGAGACAGGGTCTCACTCTGGCTCAGGCTGGCCTCAAACTTGTAAGCTCAGGCAATCCACCAGCCTCAGCCTAGCAGAGTGCTAGGATTAGAAGCGTGAAACCATTCCCAGATTTTTATTTTATAAAGAAAAAAAAAAAAAAAAAAAAAGAATACAAGCAGCCTCCATTTCAAACACCAATCTTTCACAAAACAAAGAACATTGTAGCAGAACTTAAATTCAAAAAGGAAAACTCTTATAACTGAATAAACTTAACTTTATTTTTTTAAAAAGCCATAAAAAAGGATTATGGAAAGATTATGGTAGAGGCAGCATAATTTTTTTTGAGACAGAGTCTCACTATGTCACCCTCAGTAGAGTGCAGTGGCATCACAGCTCACAGCAACCTCAAACTCTTGGGCTTAAGCAATTATCTTGCCTCAGCCTCCCAAGTAGCTGGGACTATAGGTGCCTACCACAATGCTCGGCTATTTTTTGTTGCAGTTGTCCTCCTTGTTTAGCTGGCCTGGGCTGGGTTCAAACCCGTCACCCTAGGTGTATGTGGCTGGCACTGTAACCTCTGTGCTACAGGCGCTGAGCTGAGGCAATATAATTTTTGAAACTCCCTATATTTCCCCACAGAGCAATCAGGACAGCAAACCCAGACTCATAAACAAAATATCTACCACAAAACTACAACACCAACAACTTTAAGACTCAGATAATAGGCTCAGCGCCTGTGGCTCAAGTGGCTAAGGTGCCAGCCACATACACCTAAGGTGGCAGGTTCGAATCCAGCCCAAGCCCACAATGACGGCTGCAACCAAAAAAAAAAAAAAAAAAAATAGTCGGGCCTTGTGGCAGGCGCCTGTAGTCCCCAGTTTCTTGGGAGGCAGAGGCAGGAGAAACACTTGAGTCCAGGAGTTGGAGGTTGCTGTGAGCTGTGATGCCACAGCACTCTACCCAGGGGGACAGCCTGAGGCTCTGTCTCAAAAAAAAAAAAAAAAAAAAAAGACTCACATAATATCCAGCAGCTACACAAGAAGCAGCACAGGGAAACAGCAGGAAGGAAAAGGTTATCTAAGAGCCAAGAGAATCCCCAAAACCAGCAGGTATGCTCTCAAGAGATAAATAAGAATACAAAAGTCCCTAACAAGGTCCAAAGGGGCTGCAGCAGGCTAAGCCTTATGAACTCTCAAAATAATTGGACAACAGTTTCTTGTACACTAAGGCAAAACTGGAAATAGAATTCAAATTCATGAAAGGGACAATAGCAACAAAGGAAAATAAAAAAGTCCAAGGCTGGGGAAGGGAATGGGAGGAAAGGTAATACAGACAGGAGAACTCAGAAAGTGACTGGTCATTTTTCAAACATTTCAAAACATGATAAAACATTTTCTAAATTATTATTTACTTTTACATCTTTCTGACACATCATTTGAAAGATTTGAAAGGGCTTAAAAATCATGATATTCTTTAAAACAAATACAATGGTTACATTCTTTTTTTTTATTGTTTCAAGTTAATTGAGGGTACAAAGAATTAGGTTACAATGTTTGTATTTGTTAGATAATATACTGGTTACATTCTAACCATAATCACTAGAAGTGAGAAGCAATCCAATGTTAACATAAAATGACAAGAAATTCCCAGGTGCAGTGGCTCATGCCTGTAATCCTAGCACTCTGGGAGGCCAAGACAGGTGGATCACTTGAGCTCACAAGTTTGAGACCAGAATAAGCAAGAGAGAGACCCCTGTATCTTAAAAAAATAAAAAGTAGCCTGGCCAGGTGCAGTGGCTCACACCTGTAATCCTAAAGCACTCTGGGAGGCTGAAGCAGGTGGATCATGCTCACAGGTTCAAGACTAGCCTGAGCAAGAGTGAGATCCCATCTCTAAATATAGCTGGAGTTGTGGCAGATGCCTATAGTCCCAGGTATTTGGGAAGCTGAGGCAAGAGGATCACTTGAGCCCATGAGTTTGAGGTTGCTGTGAGCTCTGATGATGCCACAACACAACCAAGGGTGACAAAGTGAGACTCTGTCTCAAAAAAAAAAAAAAAAAATGGAATTCATGATTTTTTTTTAAACCACTGATAAAAACAAAACAAACTTAGAGATACAAATTTTAGGCACTGCCCAACTATACCCTGTAGAAAGTAGATCAGAATACACTAAAACAAAAGAAGAAATAAGAAAAAAGAACACTCTTAAATTGACCACCAACATATAAAATGTTTTAAAAATCTTAAGTGTGGGCTCAGTGTGTGATTAAGGCACCTCCCACATACACCCGGGGCTGGAGGGTTAGAACTACTCAGCCTGGACCCGCTAAACAGCAATGACAACTATAACCAAAAAATAGCTGCGCGGGCTCAGCGCCTGTGGCTTAAGCCGCTAAGGCACCAGCCACATACACGAGCTGGCAGGTTCGAATCCAGCCTGGGCCCGCCAAACAACAATGATGCCTACAACCAAAAAATAGCAGAGTGCCTGTAATCCCAGTTACTTGGGAGGCGGAGGCAGGAGAAACACTTGAGCCCAGGAGTTGGAGGTTGCTGTGAGCTGTGATGCCACAGCACTCTACCCAGGGGGACAGCTTGAGGCTCTGTCTCAAAAAAAAAAAACAAAACAGCTGGGCATTGTGGTAGGTGACTGTAATCCCACCTACTTGGGAGTCTGAGGCAAGAGTATCACTTAAGCCCAAGAGTCTGAGATTGCTGTGAGCTGTGACACCACAGCACTCTACTGAGGGCAACACAGTGAGACTCTGTCTCAAAACAAAGACTGGTGGCACTTGTAGCTCAGTGGGTAGGGCGCTGGCCACATACACTGAGGCTAGGGGGTTGAAACCTGGCCTGGGTCAACTAAAACAACAATGTGCAACAAAAAAATAGC
>CAUYQV010153720.1:0-13106 GCA_963574575.1 Galagoides demidoff
TACTGTGGTTACCATACAGGTAACCACATATAGTAGGTTAAAGTATTAATAAAATGCACACAAACATGATTATAGGAACACCGACATTAATAAGCAGAAATGCTCTATACACACAAACATGTGCATTCACAGATTCAAGGAGGTATGAGTGAGGATGGGCTTGACATAACCACAGAATTCATAAAGAAACTGAGTTTATACGAACTGGTATCTCAATGCCATCTCAATGGCTTTCTCTAGTTCTAAGGTAGCATATGTCATGAGCAGAGCCTAGATTTGAGCCTTAATATACTCAGAAATATCAACCTTTGCCTTTTAATCTTGCTGGTGTGACAGCACCATAAATGCCTTACTTATGTATGTTATTATGAATCTTCACACATTCTCATCATCCGTCTACTTTGTGGAAGTAGATGGAATTGCTTCTTTTAAAAATTTCATTGATAATATTTATAACCAATAATTTAAAGGCATTTGCTTTAATCCCGATTTAAGTAGATGTAATGTCCTTACGAAGTCCCATCAAACTATAAGTTAGCTATCCCTTCATCATCAGTTCCCACGTTCCAAGCCGGTGGTAACAAATTGAGACAGAGCCTCTGGCCAGTCTAGCCCAGGAAAACCAACATTTCAGTCATAGTTTACCCAGTGCTGTGTCCCCCACTGGTAATGTTTTGTGTGACACACAGGCCCCTACCCATATAATTTTTTACTGAAGATATCATTACAGAGGCTGGTCAAACTGAGGGTATCCCGGAGGCTGGCAGTCAATATGGGACACATACTACGTGTCACTGCTGCCATGCCAAGTAGGTTCATTTCATCCACTTACAGCTCAGGGATCAGCAACCCTATGAGACTAAGCGACCTTCCCAAGAAAGTAGTTAAGCACAGAAACTAGGTATTTCTGACCCAAAACCATCTCTCTCTATCACGCCTTACTACTTCCCTCTCGTTTTCTGTGCTAGTGGTGGATCAGGGGACCAGACTGATGATGTAGGTAAGAAACAAGATATTTGACATGACAGTTTCCTATGGTCTCATGAAACCCTCAGGTAGGTTGACTGATGGCAACAACACCATAACCATCTGTGCCAGATGGCAAGAAGTCGTCCCTGCTCTCCACAAGAGTCAGATAAAATGGGCAGCAGAAGGCATGCCACTAAATAAGCAGGGCTTGCAGCCCCACAAAACTCTGCTGATTGAAAGTACCAAACCTCCATCCAAAGAGACTTGAAAATGAGGCAGGAATTCCAACATCTCAGCTGGTAAGTACAATGATATTTAAATGGAGGATTGGCTTGGTGACAGGTGTCTGTGTGTATGTGCCTCTCTCTTAAGAATCACATCGTTGAACTTATTCATTCATCCCAGGGGAACTAGTCAGTGCAGTTGCTTGTTCTTGGGGTCAGGATATAAGAGAGCACAAACTAGGCCAAGTCTCTGAGCTGAATGACCTTATGTTCTAGTGATGGAGACAGATAAATAATATAATTTTTAAAAATATGAATGAGGCTCAGCGCCTGTGGCTCAAGTAGCTAAGGTGCCAGCCACATACACCCAAGGTGGCGGGTTCGAATCCAGCCCGGGCCCACCAAACAACAACGACGGCTGCAACCAAAAAATATAGACAGGCGTTGTGGGGGGCGCCTGAGGTCCCAGCTACTCGGGAGGCTGAGGCAGGAGACTCGCTTGAGCCTAGGAGTTGGAAGTTGCTGTGAGCTGTGATGCCACAGCACTCTACCCAAGGGGACAGCTTGAGTCTCCTGTCTCAAAAAAATATATATGAATGAAAGTTCATATTTGTTTAGAGAACTCAAAGGTTGAGAGAACAAGGAAGGGGCAGAGTCAAGGGCCAGGCTGACCATCAGAAGGGCTAGTTGTTTCAGGTCGTGAAACCGATCCCCGATTTTTCTCACTGAGAGAGAAGTAGCAGGTGATTCCAAGACTCTGGGTTGCCTTTTGGGGTTCAGTTTCTTTGAACCACTTTCATGCAGGGGAAGCAATTATAGAGGCTAATCTATACTGAGTGCTTGTGACTTGCCATCCTGCTATTATATATGCATTATTAGCTCATTTAATTTTCGTAACAACCATAAAAAGCAGGTATTGCTCACATTTTATAGATATGACACTTAGCCTTAAAGAGGTTAAAGTAACGATGAATGTCACACAACCCGAAGCCAACCTGGAAATCTCAGAACCTGGACTCAAAGCCAGGTCATTTGATTCCAAAGCCCACACATTCCATCATCACTCACACCTCCTTAAAGAAGACACAAGAACAGGCTTCTTCATTTCATGTGTCTTTTAAGGCATCCCCTTCTGAATAAGTACCTTCCTGGTCTATGGGGTAGGGAGCAAAAATAAAAAGCTTCTAAAAAACAGAGACAATATTAACGTTGGGTGCTAGTAGTAGCTTTGGGTAACTGCCAATGCAAATAATGCTTTAGTCAAGATTATGCGCTCTGAGCAACAGGCATATTTGTTAAAATAAACTGCTCTGGGTGCCTGGCGCCGGGAACACTGGAAGAAGAGAAAGTATTTTTATATACCTGAACATTGTCTAGGTGACATGCAAACTCTATGCTGAATCAGATGCAAATTATTTTTATTATCAGGTAACAGGAGGGTCCAATATCAAATAACAACAGAACTGCTTCACACAATCACAAATGCAACCTCAGTCGGAAGCTATACACAAATGCAATCTCAATCTGAAATTGTCATCACAGAAGAGGAGTCAGTGATCCTCGGAGGTCCAAACTCTAAGAATCAAACAGGACACATACACTTGGTTTAATGAAAGTTTCATATTAAGGCAAAAGAATTTTACAAAAATACCCCACCCCTGCAAAACAGTTACAATACTCTGGATGGTGAGTAAATCTCTGTGACTCTGCTTTCTGTTACCTTGAGCTGGAAGTGAACTGCCTCCTATGACAACCCCAAAGGCGGCTGTTTTCGATCAGAGATGAGTATGAGTCCCAGGAAAACTGCAAAGCACTGTGTGAGCAGTTCTCAAATAGTTTTCTGAACACTGAGATCCCACGAGATGGCAATGGGTGTTCTGTGGGAAAAATAATGGGTTCCACAATCTCCTGTCCTCTCCCAACAAAGGAGAGGGTCCTATAGTCCCTGTACCCTTCTTTGAACTTTATAAGACCTATTTATACATGAAAGGTATTCAGTGCCTTATAAATGTAGGTTCATAAGCCCCTGTTAATGAATTATGCCCATTTTGTTTTTATGTGAGTTTTCTGTTCTTCAGAATTCAATTTAGAAAAAAAGTAGATTCTGAAGATAGACAATAGTAGTAGTGATCCAGCATCACCAAGAACTAGCCAAATCCAAAAGATCCCTGGGCCATGTGACATCCCACATATCCTACTATAGCTCCATGATGTGAAGTGGGCAGGGTCAGTATTACATCCTACCTTGGTACCAAATAACGATGATTACAGCAAGCTCCATGATTGCTGTAATAAAACAATGGCTAACGCTAGTCACTGAGGGCCTACCATGGGCCACTCTGTTCTAAGTTCTGGAAGGACCAACCAGCAGGCCAGATACAAAAAAGGCAACGTTACTTCCACCCATGGGAGCACCCCCTGCCCTTCCTTCCTCCCTCGCACCCACAGACCAGGAAGACAGAGAGTCTGTCCGTGAAAATTCTTTTTATAAACTATTTTTGTTGATGGCTACACTTTCCCTGAGTCATCTTGATTCATTAAATCCTCAATAGCCTAATGGTGAAAAAGGCCTCTGGCGAGAGCAGTTGGCACCCAAACAACCCCCAAAGCTGCCTTCGCCTCCTGGGCTTTATTGCCACACACACGGCTCCCTCCGACAGCCTGCACCCAGCTCAGCCAAACTGCCATCTGGGCTGTGGATCATCCATCTGCCATGCTGGGCAACTGGCACTCAGCGCTGACAGAATAGGAGCAGCATGCAGGCAGCTCTCAGGATGTCCTGAGTCCAGCGTCAGTGCCCTGCGGTGCAGGCCTGCTAGACCCGAATCCACAGAGAGCAGAAAGTCCCCCAGCCAGGCAGACGGGGCTCTGAGTCTCTCATCTCCCCCCCACAGTACTGAGACGCAGGGAAGCAGCCTTTGCACATCCCGCTGCCTGACGCCCCAATTGTGCTGAAATGAAACAGACAAGATGGAACCAGCCTATTTCATTTTTAAATAGCAGAAAGCTAAAAGTTTCCTTTAAATAGGGAGCACAGTCGTTGGCCTTGACTTTTTACAAGTTTCTTCCAAGAACCCTCAAAACACAGGCCAGCATCCCTGTGAGCAGATGTTGGGGTAGACTCATTGCAGACAATGACGGGTTCTGTTCCACCAAGAAGGCATCACTGGTGAGATGTCCTCCAGAAGGGGACAGTTTGGCTTGTCATACTCAGCTGGGCCCACCCAAGACCAGTGAGAACACAGGTATTATGCACAGCCGTGGAAGGCGTTAAGAGTCTTAGTGTTGGGATTAGACAGAACCGTCCCAAACATAAGACATCATCACAACCAAAGTCCAACCAGGCTACGCCTGAGTCCTGAGCCCCCTCAATTTAATGACATTAAACAGGAGAGAAGGAGAGAGAATATGAATACTTGTCAGCTAATTTCATCCTCCTGATTCTGAGAAGTAGGTTTCATCTTTCTCATCTTACAGAGGAAACTGAGACTCGGAAAAGCAGGGCAAAGCTGGGGTTTGCATCCAGATCTTTTTATCTCCAGATCAGTGTGGCTCCCATGCGCCAACTCCCCTGTCATGTGACCCCTTTACACAGTTCATTCACTTTCTCAATAAAACCCTGTTTGTCAAACTGTGAGCAACCTCGGAAGGCACCTTACAATTAAGGTCGGGCGTCACAGATGGGGTTGGCCATTTGCTCCAAACATTACGCACAAGGAAAAGATGAAAGGAAAACACACGAACAAAACAACAACAAGAGCCAGGCAGTACCTATTAGCTGAGCCACAAAAAGAAGGTGGCGTAAGCACATTTAAAAATAGAGAAGATATATCTGGTAACAGCGTCCTGAAGTCTGACAGTTCCTTTTTTCCTCTTATACAACCTACGCACTCTCTCGCTCACCAAACCATATACCTACTCTCTCCCCTGCAGCTCTCTGCTTCTGACACCTACCTGCCTGTCTGCTCACTTAGCCAGCACCCTCTCAACCTAAACACTCAGCACTGCTCTGCACAGACCTCCGCGGGCGTGTGGGCGTCTGTGAGCCCCTGTGACCGCACAGTTAGCTGGATGGCTGCATCAGGTAACTCCCCTCGGAGAATGGTCACTATCTTAGTTTCCTACACTAAGGAAGTGCCACAGACAGGGAAGCTTAAAACAACAGAAATGTATTCGCTCACAGTCTTGGAGGCTAGAAGTCAGAAAGCAAGGTGTCAACAAGGTCAGCAGAGCCCGTCCCACACCTCTTTCCTAGCCTCTTCCTCCACCCCACTCCTATCAGGGAGCGTACAATCAGGCCACGTGGCTTGGACTTGTAAGGCGACGTCTAAGTTGTGGATGTGTCCTCACCCTGACCCACACACTGTTCCCACTGAGAAAGAACTCACGGAACCCCCCTCATTCCTTTCTCCCTTCTTGGATTCACCCGAGTTTTCTCTTACATGAGCACATTATTGTTGATCTATAAGTTTCAGGTAGTACTGAGCACATGTGATGCCAGTCTTTTTATTCTTGTGATACTATACTCAGGAGAGTGTTATCAAAATCCATCCACGTTCTAACAAATATATAAAAGCTCCATCTTTTTTTGGCTTAATAGTAGTCTGTGGTGTACATACGCCACAGTTTATAAATCCACTCATCAGTCAAAGGGCACTTGAGTGGTTCCCACATCTTTGCAACTGTCATTTGTGCTTCTATAAACATTTGAGTGCAGATGTCCTTCAGGCAAAATGGCCTTTGTTTGGGGGGTAGATACCTGGTAACAGGATTGTAGGATCGAGTGGAAAGCCCACTTTACTTCTTTGAGGACCCTCCATATGTCTTCCCATACAGGCAGTTCCAGTGAGAGGCAGCAATCCTTGGCACTCCGTGGCTTGTAGCTCCATCCCTCCATGTTCTGCCCTGTTCGTTATCACACGGCCCTTTTTCCTGCATGTGTATCTCCATGTCCTCTCCTCTTTCATATTAAAGTAGAGTCCACGCCACCTTATTACCCATCCTAATTAGTTATATCTGCAATAACCCTATTTCCAAATCACACTATATTCTGAAGAACTAGGCATCAAGACTTTGCCATATCTTCTTGGCATACATAAGTCAACCCCGAAAAGCTCCTCACAGGTGTGAGGGCTAGGCCACCTCATTTACTCCTGACACTCCTTCCACAGTTGACAGGTGACGACTCTCTCCCCTGCCAGTGCACAGAACCATCTGCAGAATTGGTTCTTTTTACCATATCCATTCCCAGTCCCATTCACCAGAGATTCTAATGGGGATGATCAACACTGTAAAAAACAAAATTAAAAAGCAAAACATCATAAAGGACTCTAATGCTCTCCACCCACAAATAAAAGTCCCTGAGGTCAGTCTTTGTAACAATATTTTAAATTAGGAAACTGAGGCAAAGGAGAGGTAACATGACAGGCCTCAAGTTCACTCAGTCCAGAAATGGAACAGCAGGTATTCAAAGCCAGGCCAGTCCCACACAAAGTCCATTTCCTTCCTGCTGCCCACTCCGCCCATCTCTGCCCCTCCCGGGCCCATGTGACCCGGTGGGTGTGTACACATCCACACACAGAGGACAGTTTCTTTCAAGGGTAAAAGCAGGAGTGTGCTACAGACTCTGCCCCGTCAGTGGAGGGCTGAGTGCCTTCAGGGACAAATGTGTGGCCAAACGTCTTTACAAACTCTACCACAAAGCATGAAAACTGTTTCTATCTGAGTGCACCCGCCGAACAGGGAGGTTGTCAGTCTGTGTCAGCTGTCACTCAGCCCTGTCCGCAGTTTCCTGGGGCTGGGTACTCAGCCCAGCCCACACACACTGGCGGAATAAATGAATGAAGGAATGTTTGTCAAAATAAATGTCACTCACGAGAGCCGTTCTGGCTGGAATCTTACACAGGTTTTTCCCTCTGTAATCCAATCGGGAAACAGCAATCTTTCTACTCCCATTTCATTACTTTTGCATCCTGTCCTACATCTAGACCAGAAAAGAAGTTACATATTTGGGAAGAGCCACTAACTTGGGAACAAATTTAATCCCATTAAATACAAGCAAAGAGGTATTCTATAATATTAAACGCCGCCACCAGAGAAACGTAAGAGAGGAAAGATTTTAAACATCAAGTGGTTTGGTCACAAAGCCTTGGAACAAGCCCTCCTACAGCAGTCCCAGGGGCCTTAGAGGTCACTTCTTGGCTTTCAATACCCTCTGATATCAGCCCCCAAATACCGATTCACATGGCAGCAGGACGGCCTGGCTGTGCAGGCAGTGTTGATTTTATTTTATTTTTTTTTGAGAAGAGCCTCAAGCTATCCCCCTGGGTAGAGTGCTGGTGGCATCACAGCTCACAGCAACCTCCAACTCCTGGGCTCAAGCGAGTCTCCTGCCTCTGCCTCCCAAGTAGCTGGGACCACAGGTACCTGCCACAACGCCCCGCTATTTTTTGGTTGCAGCCATCATTGTTGTTTGGTGGACCTGGGCTGGATTCGAACCCGCCACCTTAGGTGTAGGTGGCTGGTGCCTTAGCCACTTGAGCCATAGGCGCCGAGCTGGCAGTGTTGATTTTAAATAAAAGCTCCAAAATTTAAGGTGAGCTTCTCAGTTCCCTAATGCAGTTCTGGTTTTCCCCTGATATTACAGCATCATTATTAAAATCAACCACATTCACGCCCCAAACTGGCCTCTCTAACCCTGTCAGCATTCATACTATGAGTTGCAAGTTTCTGTTTGGAAACTGTAGACATACAAAGCCTTCCCCATCCGTCCTTATTTCCGCTCTTCCCTGACGCAGGCCCTTTGGTCTGCTCACATGTCTGTCTCACAAGGGCCACCTCTTGCCCTCCACACGGCTGGCTCCTGCCTCTGAGACTGCACATGCTCCCTCCCTGCTGGTAGTGTTCTCCTTCCCAACCCCACTTATGCAAATCTTACCCACCTTTCATAACTGAGCTCAAATCCCATTTCCATGAAGCTGCCTCGTCTGCTTCAACCCACACCGATTCCTTCCCTTTCTAACTTCTACTGGTGACATTTGCCTGAAACAGGAAGGAATGAAAAGCCTGCCTTCGGAGATAGAGTCAATCATCCCCCAAGCACTCTGTCTGCACCTCGTTTGGGAGCCTGCAGGTAGGACCGGGCTACGGTGAGTTAGTCCCAACCCCAACAGGTGAGCTTTCCTCAAAGGTGGTTCATTAAAAGAAAAGAAAATATAACACATAATCTACAGAGTGTCCCCCAAAGTCACCATACGTTAAATAAATGAGAAATTATACTAAAATGTTACCATTATTTATAAAATACTCATTGCAAAATTTTACAAAATATTGTCTATGTGTTGGCCTCTTCTTTATAAAATTTGGTAATGAATATTTTGTAAATAAAGGTACATTGTGCTACAATTTTCCATATTCCCTATGTATGGCGACTTTGGGAGACAGACTGCACATATTATATACGCTTTTTCCTACAAAACTGTTGCTCTACTCTAAGAAGGCTGCAAATAGAACATAAAACATCTAAACGGGAGGCTCCGCTGGAGACTTCTATATCTTACCACCTCTTAGACTAAGGGGGTGTGTATCTCCATCAGTATCCTCAGAAGTTGGCCACTCAAGTCACCCCAAAACACACACCCTGTGATTCCATCTCTCCACCCAGTTTGTCCCCTTACTGCACAACTCAAGTTTTTCAAATTCTTTCTTATCATACTGTATTTCTCAAAGTCAGGTTTGTAAACCATCTGCACCAGAATTGTTTGAGGTGCTTGTTAAAGTCACACATTCCCAAGTCTAGTTCCAGGCATACTGAATCGGTACTTGCGCCAAGGAGGGAAACGGTAGTTGCATTGTTGACACGTTTCCCAGGTGATGATTCTGGATCAGTGGATTATACATCTAGAACTTAACCACCTAGACCCAGAGTCCGTGGATTCTAGATAACTTAATTCTGCCTTCCTAACAACAGATAGCAAGTCACTTTTCTTTTCTTCATGGCAACTCTTCAAATACCGGAAGACATTTCTCTACCTTCCCTCTTTCATACTCAGCTAGAACCCATGTGATTTAACTTTTCTTCCTGACAAGGTTCCATCTCCTGAGCCAAACTGGGCACTCTCCTCTGGATCCTTTGCTCTTAGCCAGTATCTCTCCCAGAATGTAAGGCCCAGGGATGACACGCACCTCACACCGTGGGAGATAAAACCAGGAGAATTTTTTAATGCTTCATCCACACACTGCCAATTTTGTGAAGCAAATCAATTTACACTCCTGCCAGATGTTAATACAATCCATTTCAAGCTAAACCAATCAGCAGTAGCATCATTTTATCTATCTTTGCTAATTTAGTAGTCACATGCTGTTGATTCCTCAAGGTTGTTTTAATTTGGGTGTCTTTTCATATTTTTACACATATATGTATATTTATTAGCAAATTTTTAATGAACTTTCTCTTCTTATTCTTTTGGGGGCAGGGTTCCCTTTAATCAACTACGTCATTTGCTGTGCCAAGGAAGAACTTCCTATGTATTACCACATCAAATCCTGAAAATAGCATTCCCCCTACTTTATAGGTGAAGAAACTGAGCTTTAAGGAATCTACAGCAATTAGTTTTTCAGCTTCCTTACTGACTTGTTTCTTCGTTTAATCAGCATTCTTCTGGAAGTGAGTTCTTTAATTTCTATACACTTTGTAAAATGGGTTAATAGGACCAAGCACCTGGGATGAAATGATGAGAAAGCTTCAGAAGGACACTGGGAATTGTCTCAATCCTGTTTCCTCCTACTTCTACCTAAAATTTCCTTTGTTCCTCTTGGTGTTTTTCATGACTTAGAGGTAATAGCAACCATGTAATAATCATTTATAGGATAACAATGTTATTGATGATACAAAGTTTAAGGAGGATGCATTTGTTCATATATTTTTCAATGAGATAATATGTGTCTATGCCAAAAAAGTCACAGAAAGAATCAAAAAGAGCAATTTGGAGATAAGGTATAACTGTAACAAATTATAACCCATCAGTTGGCAGCAGAATCAGTAGAAACTATTCAAAAGTATATACGCAAGTAAGATTAGCTTTCATTTTTTTTTCATTTTATATTATCTGATATCCCAAGACCAGTGTTTACAGAATTAACTAAGACCCTGATGCTAATTCATTATTTATAGCACTTTAGTCCAAACAGCTGAGCTTCTCGTGGATTTGGTTAATTTAATCATATTCTGTGCAATTATACGTGAATTAAAAATACATATGCATAAAGCTGAAATCCTGATATTTAAATCGATTGAATTTACAACAAGATTAGAAGAAATGCAAATGATTAATACAGAGCTGAGTTAGAAGCACATTACAAATAACTTAATCCTACTCTTTGAAGGTAGGCAAAGTCCAGAGGTTGTGACTTCTCAATGTCACACAGAAAGCGGTAACATTGAGGTTCAATGCCTGCTTTCCTGACCTCAAATCCAGAGCCGGCTCATGTGGGCCTTTCCCTCGTATTTATTTCCACTGGTACCCAAATAAATCCTGTTTTCCCCAAAGCTCTCAAATATTTTCCCCCCAAATCCCCTGTAAACTAGTGATCAAAACAGCTAACGTGATATAAAAGGTCTTGGTTCTGAGACTTTGCAGCCTTATACAAGTCTTTGGGGAATATATGGAGGATGCCAAAAAAATGCAGACACATTTTTTCCTTTAAGAAAGGAAAAAACTATATGAAAATTGTAATACTCAGTATATACCAATAACAAAAGATGAATCTCAGTCATGTTTGAGTGCCTCTGGTAATTGCAGAAGTCAAATGTGACTTGCATATTACAAATTTAATACAGTTTTTTCCTTTCTTAAAATGTGTCTACATTTTTTTTTGCATGTTCTGTGTGTGTTCTATGAGCTTTGATAAAAATGCAATTTCTTCCTTGTTAATTATTAACAGAAACATCCTCATTTGCAATGTCAAGGCCCTATATTTTGCCCCAAATATTTCTTTCACATAATAAACAAACATAACAAAGCATAAAAAGGTATTATGTTAATTTGATTCCCATTTCCCCAAATAAGAAGTAATACATCCTTTTTTGTGTTTTTACTATTCTATTTTCTGTTACTCTCTTTGTGCATCAATAATTATAACCTACACAAAAGTATTCAGCTCCCCTTCTCAACACTAAAGTTCTAGTTCCTCCTCACTACACAGCCTGGCAACCATGCTTTTTCCATAGACCACAAAGAGAATCTTAACCTTTAAACAGATTGTTCTCAACAGACACAAAAAGCAGATTTCAAAAAGGCAAAGGATAACCAACGATTGACCTGTTCATTGTATCATTTCTAGAATTGTGCTTTGCAGAATTTAGTCTGTTATTTGCTAGGGTACATACAACCCCAGCACAGATATTTCCACCCTGTTTCCATCTTCACTCCTCAGTAAGGCCACTGCAGTCACTCCCCTGCAAACAGATAACCCTTCTCATGAGTCCCTTCCTCCACAAGCAGTCCTCTGGCCCAGCTGGCACCCCCTCCGTAAGCAGACAGATCTCTTGCACAGTTACCCTCTTCTCCACACGCAAACAAAAGTCTACCCTGCCTGGGCATCTCTAGGCTGCATAACCAAATCCTAAAACCACCAAAATGAACAATCCAAGAGCCATTCATTAACGTGAGAAACTCTCTGTAAACCGAAAACATCCAGGAAAGTTTCCACCTCAGAAGGACAGGTTCCTTCAAATCTTTCCTTGGAAATTCAGGCGTGGTGACCCCCGCAGCCTTCAGACACAAATATCCTCCCCCAGAAGGATGGAGCCGGCACTGGTGGCTACACTCACTGCAAATCTGACTTGGCAGTTCTCCTCTCCCAGGTAGCAGAGGTCTCCTGAGACGTTGGTCTCCAGCCACAGGTGTTCTCCATTCACAGCATTCTCCTGCAAGGAAGAGACCAACCTAACTTCAGTGTTCTTTTCAGAGATAAAGAGAGGAGTTTTTAGGTTTAGATTTGAGACATAAGACAATAAGGAAATTCAGGGAGTTTAAATTGTTCTCATTTTACCTCTCAAAGTTCTGCTGGAGATGATTCCACCAAAACTCTGGAAACAGAAAAAGGTGTTTGGAAAAACTTTGTTTGAGCTATAACTAAAGGAGACATTGGGTTTATATCTTGCTTTATTCAGGAGTATGGTCATTTTGGATGCATCTGCTCAACAAATAAGAAAAAATACCTCTAAACATTTTGATATAAGGTCATTCATCCAGACCCAACACTGCAAATTCTATGACAACTGAAACCAAAATGCTATTAGAATTTTCCTTAATTTAGTGAATTAGCTAAGAAGAGAGATGGTAGCAGAAAGTACTGTGAGTAAAGGTTGATTGAAAATGCATTTATGTCAGCAATGGGTAAATTACACCTCTAACAGCAGAGGCTTCTTCAAACTTAGCTCGAGTCCCTGTGTGCTCAAAGCATAATAAATTTCTACCAATTCAGACATCTTATGGATTCAGGAAGGCCTTCACCCAATTAATTCTCTATTTTTCAAACTAAATAATTTTATTGCTTCTAAAAATACATACTTCGGATGGCGAGCAGGGCTGCTAGGATATCTGACATAACAAGCAATATGGGCAGTACTTCACTGTGGGGGGGGCACTGCTTTTTAATTATATGATGAATAGGATTTCATATGCCTTCTTATGGTACACTACCTTGGAAATGATGGATTTATATATTTTTTTCTTTTTTTTTATTGAATAGTAACTATGTACATTAATACACTTCTGGGGTACAGTGTGGGGTTTTCACATGCAATCCGAAATACGTCCATCAAACTGATCAACACAGCCTTCATGTCATTTTCTCAGTTATTGTTTTAAAACATTCTGATTCTACTGTTGGAGAGTTTCACTTGTACCC